>ML677400.1:1034186-1052926 GCA_007922305.1 Dermatemys mawii | reverse complement strand
TGTGTGTGTGTGTGTGTGTGTGTGTGTGTGTGTGTGTGTGTGTGTGTAAACCGAGCCCCCCCTTCCCCCTCATCCTTAATAGGGCAAAACTTTCCATCCTCCTCCAGCCAGGGAACAGCAGAAATCCCGCTCGCCCTTTAATGCTCCCTCCAGCCCACTCTGGCCCTTTAAGAGCAGCCCCCCCCAACCCACCGTCCCTCACCTTCTAGAGACACCCCCATTCCCGGGGGGTCCTTCTCCTCTTCTCCAAAGATCAGCTTGAATTCCAGATCCTCGTCTTCGCAGCTGGCCGCCCCCATGGGAGAGGCTGGGTGGACTGGAGGGGATCCCCCAATAGGGTGGGCTATATGGGAGTCCTAAGGGGGCGCCCCAATAAACCTTCACCCCCTTATTCCCCCGGGGGGGGCAAGATCTTCCTCCCTCTCCCTCCTTCCCTCGCCTCAATTTTTCGACCTTTATTATAACGTCCAAAAAAAAAGTTGTCCCAAACTTTTCCCCAAGCTCCGCCCACATTCCCCCTCCAAACCACGCCCCGCTCTCCCGCCCTTCTGTGATTGGTCCCAGCCCCGCCCCCTCTGCCTGTCATGTTTAAGGTCCCGCCCACAAACCTATTAAAGCTGGAAAAATAATAGAGCCATTCCTGTCGTCCCTCCAGCCCGCCTCCCTGTCTCCCTCCGGATGGAACAACCCGCCCTGTGCCGATTGGATGGCTGCCCGCGGAGCCCCGCCCTCCTCCGGTAGAATGCGTTGGGGTCGGGTCTCCCTCAGCTGCAGATTTAAAGAGACAGACTCTGATTTTGAAAGGGAAGGAGAAGCCAAGTGCGATGGAAACCTTTCCCCTCTAGGGGGCTCCGGCTCCGAACCGGCCCCAGAGCAGGGATTGGCTGGTTCAAGGGGGTGGGGAATGGGGCCTTTCCCCTCTAGGGGGCGCCAGCTCCAAGCCACCCCTAGGGCAGGGATTGGCTGGTTCAAGGTGGAGAGGAATGGGGCATGGGGCCTTTCCCCTCTAGGGGGCGCTGGTGACTGGCGGGCTCAGGGGGTGGGGAATGGTCCCTTTCCCCTCTAGGAGTCGCCATCTCTGATCCAGCCGAGGCAAGAGGCTGAGTTCTGCAATCCGTTCCTGTTGAGTAGAGGAATCCGCTCCTGGTTTCTGCTCTGACTTGTGGCTGGGTGAAGCAGTTCAAAGAGGGGTGGTGGCCAAGACACCCTCTAGCTAGTGCGGACCTCGGGGAGGGCTGCTTGGAAAACCAGGCGCGGCTTCCCCATTGCCACAGGAATGGGCTCGCTGCCCAGTGGTAGGGATAGATACCCTCTGCTCTAAGAGGGTCCCCACCAGCTCTACTGGGCACTGGAGAACAAAACTCTCCCCCACCTCCTCACTCCCGACCCACAGCCTCTGCTAGCCCTGCCCTTCCCCCAGCTCTGCCAGTGCCCCTCACTCCCGACCCACAGCCCCTGCTAGCCCAGCCCTTCCCCCAGCTCTGCCAGTGCCCCTCACTCCCGACCCACAGCCCCTGCTAGCCCAGACTCGGAGGGGTTAATGTTTTCAGGTTCCCTTTTCCATGACCAGGGAGTAAGTGACGTGGTTAAGAAAATCCAGAGCAGCCCTGGTCTCCCTTGTTCTCATTAAACTAATGGAAACCAGGCCAAGCTGGGGGGGGGGGGGGGGGGCGGGGAGCGGGGCCAAACCTCGGCGCCGGGATGCAGCCGGAATTGATATCCCAGCGTCTGGGCCGGCCGGGGCCCCTGGGGGTATCGAAGGCCTTGCCCCTGGCTAGGTGGGCAGTGCCACCCTTGAACCCCAGGCTGGGCCAGACCAGCTTCTCAGAGACCCTCACCCCCATTCCCCGGCCTCTTGGCCCCCCAACCCTGCAGCCCCACCCCCGCCTCGCCAAATCCTGGCCCTCCAGCCCCTCATGTTCCTTCCAGAACCTGAGCCTCTCCCCCCACTTCCCCACTGTGCCCTTTCCCCTCCCCATAGCCCCCACCCGCGCCTCTCTCCCCGTCTCACCAACCCCTTCTAGTCCAGGCCCCTCGACCCCCCAGTTCCCTTCAGCCCCCTACCTGCTCCTTCACTTCCCATCCCAGACTTCCTGCCCCCCCATTTTCCCTCTAGCCCCCCACCTCAGCCTCTCTCCCCTGACTAATCCTCTCTAATCCAGTGCCCCCCATTTCCCTGAAGCCCCCCAAACCCTTCCCTTCTTACCCCTCCCCCAGCCCCTTTACCACCATCACTCACCCCCTAGCCCTTCCCCCATGTCTGTGTGTCCCATTGACGTGGGTCTGGCTCTGCTCTCCAATAGGAATCACGCCCCTGAGAGCTGGACTCTGACCCGAGACCCCCGGACCGGGCCGGGTTCCCCGGGGGGGGGGGGGGGGGCCCGCGCCCCCCCCGCGCCCGGGGCCCGCCGGCGGGGGGGGGGGGGGGAAGAAAGAAAGAAAGAAAGAAGATGACAGATCTCAGCCTGCGAATGTCACCTACCAACGTGGCTTCCCCATGGCCAGCAGGGGGCAGAGTGACAAACTCTCCCCCCACTCCCGATTCCACAGTGTCCATTATACAGTATAGCCGCCCCTTCCCCACGCCCGCTCCCACCCTCTGCTGCCCCCTAGTGCCCCTAGTCCCCAACCCAAGCCATTGTTGCCCTAGGGCAAAGCTCTCAGCTGGAGACCAGATGGATTGTATGGTGGGGTGAAGAGGGGGCATTTGGAGACCCCGACCACTGGCAGTAACGGGAGAGGGACAGAACCAGGGCCAGCCAAGACGGCATCAGGGTATGCGTGGCTCTTGGGAGCCTTCAGCCGATACCCCCTGGGTGTCCCAGGCTCACAAGGCTCCCGGCCAGGGTTCCTCTGGGCTGGATCAGCGGCACGGAGCCCTGGAGAAGACGGGGGTGATTGGTGCTAAAGACTCTGTCTCAGAGTCGGAAGCGGGGGGCTGCCTCTGCAGAGCCATGTGGGGCCTGCTGGGGCCCCGGCCCAATAAAGGGGTTATTCCCAGACCGGTGCCCATGGCTGGGCGACAGGGGCAGGGGTGAGGAACGTGAATTGTGGCTGCCACGGGATAGTCCGCGTGTCCATCCTCACCCAACCCGGCCCCCGTGGCTGCATGTCAGTAGGGCACAGGCGTGTGGGTCAGAGACTGTTCATGGTCCATCCTCTTGAGCCAGACACACTCCCTGCCTTCTGTCCTGCACAGAGCAGGGCCGCTGCCCCCCAGAAGTGGGTGGCACAGACAGACAGACAGACCCCCCTTTTCGTTGTGTCAAGCACTAGACCTCAGTCTCATAAATCCAGACGGTTTTCTTTTTCTTTCTTTCTTTCTTTCTTTCTTTCTTTCTTTCTTTCTTTCTTTCTTTCTTTCTTTCTTTCTTTCTTTCTCTCCACCCCTCTCCACCCTCATTGGCTCCTCTCCCCCACATCACACACCTTTGATTCACACCCCCTTGCTCTCCAGCTCCACCCCCCAGCCTCCACCACTTCCTTGTTTGTTGTTTTCAGGGTCCCCATGCGAGTCCCCGAGGGAGTCGGGGAGAGCTGGGACCCTCCTCGCCTACTCTCCTTTGCCCCACGGCCCCTGGCCTGGCAAGGCAGGGAGAGGGGGAGCGAAGGAGACTTCCTGGAGGACGAGGGACGGAGGAGGGGGAGGGCGGTTTCAGGCTTGAGGTTCTTCCCACTCAGCTGGCTCTGTCTCCTTCTTTCTCTTTCTGAACTTTCTTCTCTCTCTCTCCATCCCTCGTGCTCTGGCTCATCGGGGGAACCCCACCACGACAGATGACATCCGGACGGGGATGACAGGCGGCAGGCGAGTCTCGGAGATGGTCTTCTCCGTCGGGTACCCAGGCTGGACACATGCTGTTCATCTCAGGGAAGGATGGGCCCCCGTGGCTTGTCCCCCCTGAATAGGATGGCTCCCCACAGCCCATCCCCCTAGCAGGATCACAGATTCCCTTGGTGTTGGGGTCCTGAATTCCCACCATCCCAATGTTCCCCCAGCCTGCCAGGTCTCTCCCACTCTCCGTTCTTAGATCAACGCCCTGCCCGCCGCCTTGCCTGGCTCCCCCCCTTCCTGTTCTCACCCACTGGCTGTTCAGCCCAGTCTCTCCCACCCCCACCCCATCGACCTCCCCCCCACAACCTGTTCTCTCCTGTCTCCCAGATGGGATTGACCCCTCAGCCCTGGCTGCCCCCAATTATCCCCTAAACCTGGTCTCCCCCAATCAGCCCCCCAGCTTAGTCTCCCCCTCCCCTCCTAATGCCTTCCCCAGCCTGCTATCCCTCCCTCTTGGATGTGCCCCCTAGTCCAGTCTCCTATCAACCCCTCGCACCCCCCTAGTCAGCCCCCTCTGATCTCCTGTTCCCCCTCTCCAGGTCTCACCCCCACATCGCCATGCGGCCACGCCGGTTCTTCATCGTGGTGCAGGATTTCTCTGACGGAGGTGGGGGGCAGGTGCCCCGGGGCAGCCTCCTGAGCCAGGCAGGGGAACCCCCCTCCAGGGACGGCCCCTTCTTGGCCAGGTTGCTGGACACAGAGGCCATGGTGAAGGTGCCGGCCCGGGCGGCGCGGGAGCTGAGCAAAGAGCAAGCCAGGATGCTGCAGGCCGTGACCAATGGGGACGAGCGACTGGGGCTCTTCGCACAGGAGGGGCTGCTGCAGAAGCGGGGGGCCTTGCACCCGGGGGACCGGGTCCGGGTCCGGATCACCTCAGCCTCCGGGGAGAAGGTCCGGGGTGTCCTGCGCTACCGGGGACCCATGGGAGACAGCAAGGAGCAAGCTGGAGTCCTCTTCGGGGTGGAGCTGGTGGTGAGTGAGGGGGGAGCCTCTCAGGGGCGCCAGCTCCGATCAAGGACTGGGTAGACCAGGGGGCATGGAACATGATGCCTTAGGCCTCTAAGGGGCACCAGGTCTGATCTGGGCCTGGTGGGCTAAGGGGGCAGGGGATAGGTCATGGGGCCTTTCCCCTCTAGGGGGCACCAGTTCTGATCTGTGCCTGGCTGGCTAAGGGGGCAGGAGATAGGACATGGGCCTTTCCCCTCTAGGGTGTGCTCGTTCTGATCTGGGACTGGCTGGCTCAGGGGCTAGGGGATAGGACATGGGGCCTTTCTAGGGGGCACCAGCTCCGATCTGGCCTCACGGTGAGGGACTGTATCAGGCATCCATGTCAACCCTCCTATTCTGTTCCTTTCCAGGGATCCGCGGCTGGGAAGGGTTTCACCGATGGTTCCTTCAGAGGCCAGAAGTTCTTCTCATGCCTGGAGAACTGTGGGGTTTTTGTGCCTGTGAGCCGGATTGAGCCAGATGAGGGGGCCAAGGGAGGCCCTCTGATGGCCCCCCGGGGCAGCCGCCGGGCATGCACCAGGCTCCAGCTGGCTGAAGGGGACCCCCTCAAATCTTCTCCACCCCTGGAACTTGGCGATCGGGTCTTCTTCAAGATGGGTGACAGCGCCCCCACAGGCACTGTGGTTTTCTGTGACTATCTGCCCATGAAGGAGATGGCTGGGATCTTCGTGGGGATCTGCCTGGTGAGAGGGAGTTGACCCCCAACTTCTAGGGTGGGGTCAGACAGCAAGATCCTTATGGAGAGGATCATAATTGGGGTCCCCTTTCCTGAATCCCTTTATTTTCCAGGATCAGCCCGTTGGCTCATGGGATGGCAAATTCAAAGGCCAATTGCTCTGGCACTTCTCCTCTCCGGAGTACGGGATCCTTCTGCCAATCGCCAAAGTACATAAAGGTAGGACCTACAGTAAACAGCAGGGTTGGGAGACTCTCTGGGCTCGGCTTCATTGCACGGAGTGTTGGCCCTGCCCATGCCATGTGGTCGCTGAGATACAACAGTCTTTCTCAGCCAACAAGATGGCTCCCCTTATGGTCTCTCTCCCAGCCATGCAATGGGACATAATGACATCCCTTCCAGACCTTCCGACTAGGTGTCCAAGATGGCCGCCCCAGTGGTGGTCAATGCCTGTTGGCCAAGATAGTCACCCCAGTGCCGGTCAGTGATCACTGGCCAAGATGGCCGCCCCAGTGGTGGTCAGTGCCTGATAGCCAAGATGGATGCCCAACAGGCCCCATCTGCTTAATGTCTGCCATGTTGTTTTGGTTCCTTTCCCTACAGAAAAGGCTGATGAAGGCCCGGAGGCCTTGAATCATGACCCCTCTCTAGGACTCCTCGATGACCCCTCACCCCCCTCCTCTATTCGCTACCCCCCCAGGCCGGAATGGGGATCCCCTCGTGGCTCCCCCTCCTCTCTGTTGACGGGGGGCACCGAGGAGCAGGGGGAAGGGGAGGAGAAGGAGGAAGGAGAGGAGGAGGAGGAGGAGAAGCTGTTTTCACCCCTGCTGGAAATCAACTCTATGGTGGAGGTGCACGACCCCCCAATCTACGGAGTGATCCGCTGGATTGGGGAGCCGCCGGATGCGGGGGAGACTATTGCAGGGCTGGAGCTGGTGAGACAATGGCAGACGTCTGGGGGGCAGGCACAGACGTGGCGGTTTATAGGACCCTAACCCTGTCCTGAGTGGGGTCACCCCCATGGGGTAGAGTTTGGGACTCCAAGCCCATCTTTAATGGGATCAATCCATGGGAGGGTTATAGGCCCCGCCAGCTACCTCCCTCCTGGCATCATCCCATGTAGGTTATGGGACCCCTGGTCCCTCGACACAGTCCCTGCCCCTCTCTCCAGGAGGAGCCGCTGCCATCGGGCTGCACAGATGGGATCTACCGAGGGACACGGTACTTCCAGTGCCCGCCCGGCAAGGCCCTCTTCGTCAAGCTACGCCACTGCCGGCCCGATGCTCGCTTCGGGGCACCCCAGCCCCCCGAGAACCCCGTGCTGCGCTGCAACTCATTGGGTAGGACCCAGTGGAGAGATGGGAGCTGAGGGGGGACAGTGGGGGGTGTGCCACTGGGGGAGGGATTGGAGGGGGATGGGGGACAATGCCTCAGAGGGATGGGGACAGAGCTGGGGAGGGGGTGTCTCTCCATAGGGATGGGAGGGGTGGGGCTAGGGATAGAGATCCCACTCCAGGTCTGCCTCCCCTCCCGCAGCTTTCAGGGTCTACGCCAGTGAGCGGGTGCCGGAGGACACCCCCCCAGGGCTGGGCGAAGAGGGGGGGCAGCGCCTGACGGGCTGGAAGAAGGGGATCCAGGGCCATTGCAACTCTTGCTACCTCGATGCCACCCTCTTCTGGTGAGTGACGGCCCCCGCCCCTCTAACCACTAGCCCCCACTCCCCTCCTGGAGCCAGGGGGAGAACCCAGGCGTCCTGACCTCCCCCGCCCCCACAGCATGTTCGCCTTCAGCTCGGTGCTGGACTCCCTGCTGCTGCGCCCCGCGGACAAGAATGACGGGGCGTCTTACGAGGAGACCCGGGACCTGCTGAGAACCGAGATCGTTAACCCCCTGCGCAAGTGCGGGCATGGGGGGGGGCTCTTCAGAGGGCTGGGGGGGTCTCTGGGAATGATGGGTTTATGGAGGGGTGGGGGGGTCTCTCCGGGGGAAAGGGGGTCTCTTGGATGAAGGGGGGGTCTCTGGGGGTGAGGGGGTCTATGGAGGGGTGAGAGGAGTCTCTGGGGAGGAAGAGGGATCTCTGGGGGTGTGGCGGAGGAGGGGAGTCCCATGGGGGAGGGGTGGGGGGTATGTGGGCGGATTGCCAGCAGGGTAACCTCCCCACCCCCTCTCCCCAGACACGGCTACGTCTGCGCCACCAAGGTGATGTCCCTGCGGCGGGTCCTGGAGGCGGCTGGACACTCCCCGGGCTTCACCAGCGAGGAGAAAGGTTCGGGGGAGGGGAATGGGGCCGGGGTGCAGGAAAGGGGGCGGGGGGAGGGGCAGGGGATATGGGGCAGAGAGGTTGGGGTTCAGAGAGAGGGGATGTGGGGAAGGGGCTGCAGGGGAGGTTTGGGGGTGCAGGGGGAAGGGGTGTTGGGACTGGGGGAGGGGAGGGGGTCCCTGCTCTCACTCATGCGCCTCCCCCACTCCAGACCCCGAGGAGTTCCTCACCCTGCTGTTCCGGGTACTGAAGGTGGAGCCCCTCTTTAAGATCCGGTAAGACCCCCCGCAAACCCCCCATTCCTCTGTCTGGCCAGCTCCTCCCCCTCCCCATCTGCCTGACCGGCAGGTCTCCCCTCCCTCACCCCCTCCCCTTCTTCTACCCGCCCCCGCCAAGCTTCCACCTCCACCCCCCACAGTCACCCAAACACCCCCTACCCCACTACCCCCCGTTCCCCACATGCCTGCCCCTCTACTCCCCACTTATCCCCCCTACAATTCCCCGCAAAGTCCCCCCAACTTCCCTCCATCTCCCCGCTACACATTCCCCTTCTGCTCTGCCTTGCCCCGCTCCTGACACCCCCCACCCCCGTTTCGCCCTCCACTAACCCCATCTCTCCCGCCCCGCCCAGGTCAGTGGACAAGGACCCCCAGGGCTGCATCTTCTACCAGATCTTCATGGAAGGAGGTGCAGGGGGGGCAGGCCGGGGGGTCCCCACAGTGCAGCAGCTGCTGGAGGGGTCCCTGGCCGCCGGTGACCTCAAGTTCACTGAGGTGAGAGGAGGGGGATGGAGGGCGGACTGGGTATGGGGTGGGGCTGGAGCCCCGATCCCCCTTCCCTGCCCCCCCACTAA
This sequence comes from Dermatemys mawii, assembly GCA_007922305.1. Lineage (NCBI taxonomy): Eukaryota > Metazoa > Chordata > Testudines > Dermatemydidae > Dermatemys > Dermatemys mawii. The sequence continues at coordinate 1,044,297 of ML677400.1, read as the reverse complement.
CCCCCTCTTGCCCCTGTCCCCCACCAGGCCCCCTCCTGCCTCATCCTGCAGATGCCCCGCAATGGCAAGGACTACAAGGCCTTCGCCACCATCCTGCCCAGCCTGGAGCTCGACCTCACTGACCTGCTGGAGGACAGTAAGGGGAGGGGGCAGAGCTGGGGGTTGGGTAGCAAAAAGGGGGCGGGAACAGCCAGGAAGTGGGCGGGGGGCAGGAGATGTGAGGAAAGTGGCAAGATGGGGATGGGTGGGGGACCAAAGGAGGTAGGGGGCAGTGGAGGAGGGGGAGGGGTCAGCAATTAAGTGGGAGGGAGGGGGCAGCTGAGGGGGTCAGAAGGAGGGGCAGGGGAAGGAGTGTGGAGAGGTGGGGGGGAGGGCCAGGGACAGAAAGAGGTGGTGGGGGAGGTAGGCGGAGGGGCAGGGGCAGATGGAGGTAATGGGGGAGATGGACGGAGGGGAAGGGAGGTGGAGGGAGGGGAGAGGCAGAAAGAGGTTGAGGGAGGGGAGGGGCAGAAGGCAGTGGTGAGGGAGGGCACAGGGAGGTGGTGGAGGAGGGACAGGCAGCAGATGGGAGGTTGGGGAGGGGGCAGGGGGCAGGGAGGGGGTGGGGGAGGGGAAGCAGTGTGGAGGGGGTTTGGCCCTGGGGTGCCGGTGTTGTGACTGACCCTCCCCCTGCTTTGGCAGCCCCCCGGGAGTGCTGCATCTGCCAGGCCTTGGCGCTGAGCGAATGCCCCCAGTGCTACGGGGACCCCAGCATCGGGGCAGGGAGCACCCGGCAGTACTGCGCGCTCTGCTGCCAGCAGGTACCGCCCGCCGGCCACCAGGGGGAGACACGGAGATGGGGTGGGGGGAAAGCTGGGGGCGAGAGGGGGACGGAGGATGCAGCGAGTATGGGGGGGGGGGGGGGGGTGGCAGTGGGGGTCTGGGGGGGGGTGGGGGGGGGCGGTGGTTCTGGGAACCCTGTTCCCCATAATCCCCCCTCTCCCCCCCAGGTTCATCGTCACCGTGCCCGGTGCTCCCACCACCCCCGCGCCCTGCGCCTACCCCCAGAGCTGGAGCACCTGCCGCCCCCCCCAGGCCCCCTGCCCCGCCAGACCATGCAGCTCTACGCTGCCCTCTGCATCCAGACCAGCCACTACGTGGCCTTCGCCCGCCATGGTCCACGCCGCGACCAGTGGCTCTTCTTTGACAGCATGGCTGACCGCCAGGGTGAGCTGCGCGCCGGCCCTTTAAGGGGGGGTCAGTGCAGGGGGAGTGGCTGGGGGCAGCCCCTGGTGGGCAGTCCAGGAATTACAGCAGGGAGACTCCCATCTTCCTTCCCTCTTTCCATCTATTTTCTCTCTCTTCATTTTCTCCTTCTTTCTTTTCTCTCCTTTCATCCCTACCTCCGTTTTCCTCCCCCTCTTCCCTCTTTTCCTTCTCTCATTTTCTCCTTCCTTCTTTTCTTCCATTCTCACCATTTTTCTCTTTTTCTTCCCTTTCCATCTGTTTTTCCTTCTCTCCCTTTTCTCCTTCCTGCTTTCCTCCACCTTTCTCTTTGCTTTCTTTTCCTTCCCTCTTTCTCTCCATTTGATCCTTTTCTGTTTTCTTTCTCTCACTTCCCTTTCCTCCTCTCTCTCCATTTTCTCCTTTTCACTTTGTCTCTTTTCTTTTCTGTCTCATTTCTCCCACATTCCCCCTTACGAGTCCCTCTCCATTTTCTCCTCTCTCTCTCATTTCTCTTTCCCGTTCCCTCTCTCCTCTTTATATTCTTCTCTCTCCACTTTATCCTTTTCTGGTTTGCACGTGTCTTTCCCCTTCACTTTCCCCTTCTTTCTTCCTTTTTCTTTTTTCCCCTATTTCTTCTCCTTTATATCCATCCTTCTCTCCACTTTTTCCTTCCCTCTCTTTCTAGATTTTATCACTCCTTATTTCTCCCTCTTTTGTTTCCATTTTTTCCTCCTCTCTTCTTTTTCTCATTCTTGTCTTCTCTCTCCATTTCTCCATTCTCCTCTTCCCATTTTCCATTCCCGTTTGCTTTATCTATTCCTCCTTTCCCTTCTTTCTCTTTAATTTTCTCCTTTCTTGTTTTGCTCCATTTTCTCATTCTCTTCTTCCTCTCTCCATTTTCTCGTTCCCATCTTCTCCCCCTTTTCACATCTCCCTCCCTCCCTCCACTATTTTATTCATTCTTTCTCTCTCCTTTTCCTCCTTCTCTCTTTCACTTTCTCCTTTTTAACCCCTTCCTTCCACTGTCTTCCTTTCCAGGTGGCCAGAATGGCTTCAACATCCCGCGGGTCACACCTTGCCCGGAGGTGGCCGACTACCTGGAGATGAGCCCGGAAGAGCTCCAGGTTCTGGACCCCAAGTCCTTGCCCCCCTGTGCCCGACGCCTGCTCTGTGATGCCTACATGTGCCTCTACCACAGCCCCACCCTGGGGCTCTACAAATAGCCTGTTCTTGGGGTAGAGGGATACGGCGATTGGGGAGAGGGCAAGGGGACTCCATCAGCCCCAGGACTGCTGCCCAGTGAGGGGACTTTCTTTGCACCATGAATGGGACACCTGTGCCTTTAAGAAGCATCTGGGAACTACTTGGACCTATAGCTCAGCCTTGGTTTCCTCATGCCCCTTAAAGGGGCTGGATCAGAGCTGGCGCCCCCTACAGGGCAAAGGCCCCAAATCCCGTTCCCCACGCCCTGAGCCAGCCAGTCCCACGTCCTGGGGCCAGATGGGAGCTGGTGCCCCCAAGACGAGAAAGGACCGGTGGCTTATTCACCCACCTCCATGCAAGTGGTCTGATTTCTGGAACGAGAACAAGCACACGAGTTCTGAGCTTTTCTACACCCTGCCAGAGGGGCATCATAGAAGGGCCTGAACTCATGAGTCTTAGGGGCTCTCCCTGGGCCCTACTTCTTCTTCTGCGTCCCTCCTCCCTGCCCCCATGGCCAGGGTAATGGCCCCATTGTGACACCTCCATTAAAAGCAGACAGAACTGAAAAATCCCCTTGCCGTGGGCCTCCACCAAACCAGACTCAGGCCTCGTCCTTTGCAAACCTGCCTGAGTCAGCTTGGGACTTCTAGTCTCACCAAGGAGAACCGGACCTACCCGGTCTTTATCTCAGCAGCTGGGCTCCGGTGCCACTTTGCCGCACCGAGCAGCCACTGGAGACATCCTGGAGGGCTTCCAGGAGAGATGGGAGGCGTGGGGGGGAGGGCTGTGTGGACATCCCTGGACAAGGCCAGGGCTTGGCTGGAATCCGGGGTGCAGTTCTGCTCCCCCAGCCATTCCAGAAGGAGGGATTTAAGCTGGAGCAAGAACCGAGAAGGGACGACCAGGGGAAAGGCGAGTCGGGCTGAGGAGAGAGGTGTGAAAGAGCTGGGCTTGTTTAGTCTACCAAAAATGTGGCCGAGAGGGGATCTGTCTACTGTCTATAAATACATCAGGCTGGGGGCGGGCTAAATACCAGGGAGGGCGAAGAGCTATTGAAGCTAAAGGACAATGTTGGCATGAGAACAAATGGCTGCAAACAGACCATCAACCAACTCTAGCTGGAAAGAAGGAGAAGGCTTCTCGCCACTAGAGGGGTGAGATGCTGGAGTGGCCTCCAATGGGAGTGTGGGGGCAAATAACCCAGTAGATTTAAGGCTGAGTTGGGCAAATGCATGGGCGTGATTGTAGGGTGGAGAGGGAGCCTTGGAGTCAGTCATCCTCTGTTCCTAATGGTTATGCTTCAGGGTTCTAGCCAGCCACTGGCAGGGGTCATGGAGAGATTCCCCATGTGGTGTATGCTGGGAAGGTATTTTTAAATCGCCTTCCTCAGAAGCCCCAGGGATGGCCACTTCTGGAGAGGGGCCAACGGACAGGGAGGGCAGGAGTCTGAGGTGTCTTCTAGCATCCTTTATCTCAGGTGCTCGTCTGGCTGGTTCTTGCTCATAGGCCCAGAGTCTCAGTGGTTACCGTATGTGGGGCAGACACAGAAGAGGGTGAGGGGAGGCAGAGCCAGCAAGGGAGGCCAGCAAGGAGCCATTCTGAGGAGGAATCCGGAGTGACTCCTCTGGGCTGAGGGCAAAGGCCAGATTGAAAGTTGCTTTGAGCTCCCCAACCCCAGCAGCTGCCAAAAGGAAAGCGGAAGAGACCCACAATGCATCAGGGTTCTCCCTAGAGGAGGAAATAAGGGTAGCGGGGCAGAGCTGGTCAAATAGTGAAGCTCCTGCCATGGGACTAAGGGGACCAGACCACCCTGGTAAGACACAAAACAAGACCAAGTAACCCTGCGAAATGGACTAGGGCAACAGGTTCCTGGAAGTCCCCACATCTCTCCTGGGCCCGAGGGTGTCATGTGCCTCAGAGACCCCTGAAATCTCAGATTCCTGAAGAGCTGCCGTAGGCACTTCAAAGCCCCCCACCTCCCGAAGCCGTACACTCCTCACCTTCCTTCTGGACCTTTGGCACCTTCCTAGGTCTTTCTGCATCATGGTCATCATGGGTTAGTCAAGCCTTGGTGGGGGGCAGACAGGCCTCCTAAGAGTCACTGCTCTGAAGGGCTGTGTACCGGCCTCATGGTCCAAACAGGCCTACTACTGTCCTGAAGGATGTCTTGGGTCTCTCGGGCCCCTTGTAGGCCGCACAGACCCTCAGGTTCTTCACAGGACTCAAGGCCATAGATGGTCTCATAGACCAGTTGTTTCATAATGTTTTCAGAGGGAAATGTCTGTTTTGGAGGGACCAGCCCCAGTGGGGACGGGGAGGGAAGAGATGGGGCACAGGGCCAAAGGCAACTCCAGGGGCTTTCTGGCCCAAGAGTTGGGAGGTATCCTGAGCTGGATTGTCCAACTATGTGGGAGGAAGAGAAAGGTCAGGGTCTCCGGGGATGGAGCTATCTTGGCCTTGTCTCCACAGCCTGGAGAGAAGAATAAAGTGGTAGCAGTTAATTATTTCTACTGCAGGAGTCCCCAGGCAAGATCACAGCCCCGCTGTGCTAGGTGGTGTACGTACACATTGTGAGAGAAAGGCCCTGTGCCGAAGAGCTTACAGTCTACGTAGACCGGCCGGAGAGGAAACTGTCACACACACAGGGGAAGTGACTTACCCAAGGTCCTACCTAGCAGCAAAGCCAGGACTAGAACCCCGGTGTCCTGATTCCCAGCCCAGAGCTCTACCCACTAGCCAGCACTGCAGGCTCCTTGAGAGAAATTGGGGGCCATGGTGCATTATGTTACTGGGGCACTACTCTCTCCCCTTTTGCCCCAGTTACAGATCTTTTGGTGACCCTCTGAGCTTGGGGCCCTGGTACAACTGCTTTCCCTTTCCCTCTCGTCAGTCCTACATGGGACCCATACCTTACAAACTCTGCCTTTCTCACATCCCACCCCCGCCAATCTCCAAGCCCAACCCCAGGACGCTGTGTTTACACAATTCCTTTCTTCCCCACTGCCGGTCTTGCAACATCTATTGCGTCACCTCCACCGCTTCCCGGCCCGGGGAGGGTGACGCTAGAGACGTCCGCTGGAGCAGCGGCCGTGTCTCTGAACCCAGGTGGGCTTCTGGGTCTTTCTCTCTTCACGGCCCCAGATGTTTCCTGGCGGATCCACGAGTCTCTGGTTATAAATTCTCCCCGATGTACGGCAGGAGAGCAGGAAAGGAGCATCTCACCCGTGCTGAGCCGTCTCACGCAGAGACCAGCTGGTCGGGGCAGTGCCTGGCCATTTTCCTATAATCTTTTTCCCCCCTTCCCCCCGTCCTCTCCTTGCTGTCTCCCTCAGGGTCTGGGGCCTCGATGGCCAGGATCGTCCCACGGAAAGACGCTCCCGGCACCGGCATCTTCCGGAAGAGACATGGAGACTTCATGGTCCGCTCCGACCTGGGCTGCTACCTGCGGACAGAGCGTCTGGAGACCGGGCGCTGCATCGAGATCCAGGGCCTGCACCCCTCGTGCCAGGGCGGGGATCACTACCTGGGCTCCGAGAGGGACCCCAACATCTACATCATCAAGGGCAACTCCTACCGGGTGGTACAGGACCTGAGCACAGATGAAGGAGCTCAGGTCTACGAGCTGCATCCCAATTGCCGCGGCGGGGACCACTACATTAAACGCTCCGACTTCTTCTTCATCTTCTTCTTTGGCCAGGGGGTCGTGCATGGTGTGTGCGATTTGAGCACAGACTCCAGCGGTGAAGACATCCCCCTCCATCCCCAGTGCTGCCTGGGGCTCTACTACTTTGGCATCGGGAGCTACTGGGCATTGGTCACGGTGGACCAAAGATGGGGAGCTCAGTTCCACATCTACAAGAGCGTTATCAACGCCAACTTGGCTGCAGTCTACTCCATCCACCCTGACCTGGTGAGTTTCCTTCCTGGGGGGCTGGCCCTGACCAGGGGCCCCTCCTTTAGCGGCTGGGAGTGCATCAAGACCCTCTCCAATGACTCGGACACCCCCATCACCTGGACTCACGCCGTGGCCCGGAAGGTGGGCTTTGCCAAGGAGAAGGTGGTCAGCGTCGGGCGCAACTGGAACGTGGGGGCTTCCACCTCACTTGGGGCCGGGGAGCTGACGGCAGCTGTTGTCAAGGCCCAGTTCTCCCTCTCGGCCCAGTATGGCGGGAGCAGTGTCAAGACGGAGAAGGAGGACTGGACTGAAGCTCAGGAGGAAGAAGAGACCTTCCAGGCTACCCTGGAGCCCAAACAGAGCCTCTACGTGTGGCAGTACCGCCTCGGCCTGGGCCAGGAGCCCATCTTGTTCTGCCGCGACATCAAATTCACCAAGGACCCCACCCCACCTACCACTATCCCGCTGCCTCAGTTTTAAGACTATTTTGAGGGGGACCAACCAACGTTGGCCAGGACATTCTTGTGCATCCACATGCTACATTATCTTCCTCTGGCTGTTATTGGTCACAGCTAGGCTCAGCTATCCCAGGTGGGTCTTTTAGCTCATGCACTGAGACCCCAAGGTTCAGTCCCTGATGCCGATAACTCCCCGAGGGGCACGGTGGTTACACAGCTTGTGCTTCTTTGGCTTGCTCTTGTGTTAATGTCTGGAAATCAGCGCTATGGCTGGGGACTCCAACGGTATTTGCTAGTAATAGGAAGTCTGTTGTGTTAGTTAGGCCACTGGAGTGGGGCTGAGGAGTCCTGGATTCAATCCCTGGCTAGGAGCAAATGTCTTCCATGAGTCTTTGGGTGGGTCAAATTAGGGAAACGGAGGCATCAAGTGATTTAAGGATGAAAGTGATTTACGCACCTCAGTTCCACAAAAAGCTTCCATGTGACCAAGGCACTGCTAAAAAATGGGGCTTGGCCCCTGAATCATTTTGAAAAAATTGACCCTTGGTTTCCCCATCTGGACAATGGGGACAGTAGCATTTCTGTACTGCACAATGCATAGTGAGAATTGTAGGCACGACTGGGCATCCATTTTAAGCTATTGCCGAGGCACCTGTTAGAGTTTAAATCTAGCAAAGTAGATTTGCCGGTTGGATAAATATCTTTCATAGTGAACTGGAATTGAAGGAGGATAAATCCCGTTTTGTTGAGTTCAGGCAGCTTACTTATTGGCATGCTAGGTTCTGCTAGTTCCCAAATCAGGGCTCTCGCTTATTCTTAACCAATCAACACATTTATTAATTCACCAAGGGCCACACAGGTCATGGTGAATCACTAGATTTAGAAATCACGGTCAGATACCTGATATGGACTGAACTCAAAATAGATGTGCAACCAAGTGAAACAAACTAGCGTAGGGCCCAGCTGTTATAGACTGATTCATAAGATTTCTTCCGACATTGATTTCTAATCATCAGTCATCAATTGGGTAGTATTTCTCTTATGTTTATCACTCTCCCAGGAGTACAGCAACTCTCGTTTTAAGCGACTTTGAGGATTTTTTAAAAGCTCTGCTCTAGTTCAAAAGGGGTATTTTGGAGGTCAGGTTTTGGCCTGTATTCAAGCTATGTGATCGCCATGGTCCCGTCCGGCTTGGAATCCCTGCCCTTGGAAAGGCTTGGTTGGAAAGGGACTAATTTAAGTGATCCGAAGCAATTGCTTGATATATTAAGTTTCCCTCTGGCCAACTGATGTGGCTTTATAAAGTTTTATCCACATATCACTGGTAAAAATCTAAACTACCAATTCTTGGGGCTCTCATCAGGAAGGGGCTGGGCTCATCAGGGAATTTGCAGGTGCTGGCTTTTAAAAGCCATAACAAGAGGAACCCAATCTCCAAAATGAAATCTCACGGCACCTTCTCAGCCCTGGGAACTCTAGGGTAGAGGGCGTCTTTCCACATGGCTGGTCTATGTGTTGGGAGCATTTATGCAGCTCCCTTTGTGGATTCTTCTGCTAAAGACCTATAACCTTGGAGGAAGGGCGAGTAGGACCAATAGGGGGTGAGTTATCTCTGGGATCCTTGGTTTTATACATCCTGATTTAAGGGCCATTGGAAACCAGCCAGCTTCTAATTTCTACTGGACACTTGTTTCATGACCATCGGACTTTGGTTGTTTGCAGTGTAGATAAGAACATAAGAACAGCTAGACTGGATCAGACCAATGGTCTATCTAGCCCAGTGCCCTGTTTTCCAACAGCGGCCAAAGCCAGGTGCTTCAGAGGGAATGAATGGAACAGGTAATGTTTGTCCCAGGACATGAGAAAGATGAGGTGGGTCAGGTAACGTCTTTTATTGGACCATCTTCTTTTGATGAAAGAGACCAGCCTCTGTGCCAGCTCTGTGGAGCTCGAAAGCTCCTCTCTCTCATTGACGGAAGTGGGTCCGAAAATAGGTATCAACACATCCACCTTGTCTGTCCCTTTCTTAGCCTTCAGCTGCTTCCATCTACATCCAGTAGATGGTGATGGTGTCCAACAAATATCTTCCATTCTTTCCTTGGAGGGTTTTTAAGTTGTATTCATTTCAGTGACTATATTTCTGTTCATTCACCCCAGCTGTGAGTTGGGATCCTCCCGCGGCTTTTAAGCACCATCTGTTGATGCTTCGTTGATTTCAATTATTTTCCATCTCGCACCGAACTAACCCTCTAACGTCTAGGGTGCAAAAGTCCTTCTGAAAGCAAACAGAATCCATTATAGTTCCCTGAAACGTATTGGGCTTTTGGCTAGTTCTAATATCTTTGCTTTCATACCCTTAAACAGGCAACATTCACATGGAGATGGATGATTTGATGTAGATCAACGTACAGATCTTAATTGGGGGTGAAAGATAATGAAGGAGCAAAACAGATTGTCCAGGGGATATTTTTCCTAGATTCGGCCATCCTGCTCCTCCAGGACAGACTTTCAACTTTAGCTGAGCTGATGCATCACAAGGTTAATGGTTGCTTTCTTAGGGTCACTAGTTTTCAATGGGGGTTCAGAACTAGCCTATTTTGGGGGGATCAGAGGGAAATAGTTTTTCTGCCCTTTGAGGTCCAAGAGGAACTAATTATTATTAGCCACATAGTCTAGGAATACTTCTAACAGGATGGTAACCCAAACTGTGAGACATTCAGATACTAACATGATTCATACAAGTGACTGACTCAGTGTTGGATAACTGGGTTATCCCAGGTCGGCACTAGCTGATTTAATGGTCCCTTTCAATCCATGATTATGAACACCTATATGGACTATTTCCTGCTACCTATTTCCCAGCTGCATATGGGCCTTTAACATCCAAATTCATCGGAGAAAAGTTAGCAATTTCTCAGCTGTGAATTAAAACAAACATAAAGGAACTTTGCATGTTAACAAAGTGGTGTTTTGTTTTGCCCCGTCCCCGGTTATGTGGTTTTGTGTGGATTTTTTTTAAGGGTAAGAATTGGGAATGAAAGAGGAAACAGAAGGGATTGGCAGGGAGGTGTAGTAGGTAGAGGACTGGACTGAGGATCCAAATTCCTGGTTCTATCCACAGCTCTGGGAGAGGAATGGGGTCTAATGGTTAGAGTAGCAGGGTTAGGAGCCAGGACTCCTGGGCTCCATCCCAGCTCTGGGAGGGGAGTAAGATCCAGTGAGTTGTTCCCCAGCTGCCCTGCCCCAGAGCTGGCTGCATGGTGGATAAACACTGCCCTGCAGATAGTCTACAAAGCTTGGCAGTAGAAATGTGTCCATCTCACCCAGGCCCCTTTGGGGCAGTTCACAA
>ML677400.1:1011144-1029186 GCA_007922305.1 Dermatemys mawii | reverse complement strand
CGGGGGAAGTGGAACTTCGCAGCTGCGGGAGCCTCCCCGCCCGCTCGGGGCCCCGCGGGGAGGAGCCGCCGTCAGCGCTTCCGCCTGGCCGCGCCGCCCGCAGCCTGCTAGGGGCAGCCCGGACCCCGGGCTATGGTGAGTGTCTGGGAGCCCGGACTCCTGGGTTCCCTCCCCGGCTCCGGGAATGGGGAGGGGGCTGGGAGTCAAGACTCCTGGGTTCCCTCCGCGGCTCCGGGAATGGGGAGGGGGCTGGGAGTCAAGACTCCTGGGTTCTACCCGGGAATGGGGTATAGGGCATGGCGGGGGGTAGGGGGCAGGACGCCGGGGCTCTGCGTGGGGGGGGGGGGGGGGGGGGGCGAGGGGGGAGAGCCGGGGGGGGTGGGGGCGGCCGGACGCCGGCGTTCTGGCCGGGGCGGGGGGCGGGGTGGACTAGGGGATAGAGTGCTGGGAGCCAGGACTCCTGGGTTCTATCCCCGGCTCTGCTACGGGCCTGCTGGCTCACCTTGGGCAAATCCCTTCGCCTTTGTGTGACTCAGTTTCCCCACCTGTACAATGGGGAAGACGATCCTGACCCTCTTCGTGAGATGCTGTAGAAGAGGCGGGGATTACTGGTGACGCACCAAAATTGTACCCCCCGATGTGCTCTGGTATCATGAGCCATTCTATGTTCTTTATAATTCACTAGTTGCTATTTATAATTATTATTGTGCATTGTATGTTAATTTAATCATTGTGATTATTCCATTCATTTAGTCAGATTGGCTATATATAATTTATAATTCATTAGTTACCATTTATAATTCAACATTATTATGGGTGGTATATTTATTTTGAATATTATAATGTGTTTATTACGAGCAATTATTTATGTCATTAATTACTGTTTATAATTCATTGTTATTGTGTTTTAAGTGCGGTAGATTAATTATTGTGATTATCATTGATTGATTTTGGTTGATTATAGATTATTTACAATTCATTAGTTACTATTTATAATTCATCGTTACAAACTCTGTGTTAACTGTTATGATTATTGTGTATTTATGATCAATGATATAGGATTTGGCATTAATAATTTAGCATTATCTTGCAGTCCTAACGTGTAATATCTCATCTATTAATTATTATATATTTTTTGTTAGCAGCGCTCAAAGCCCCAAGGCAGCACTACAGAAGCGTTTGACACTCAGGTAGGAACACGTCTGTGTGGTGATTCTGACCCGGGTTAAACCCAGGCCTTTAGCTGGCTCCGAGAATGGCTGAGTTGGGTCCCCCGGGAACCATCTGGAGCACTGAACGAAGATCGCAGTGTTTACACTGGGGTCGCTGGGCTGGTTTAAAGCTTGATCCGGATGTAATCAGCTGTAGTGGGGGATATTTACCGCTATCCCAGTGCAATCTCCAGTTTGGATGTGCTTATACCAGAAAAATGTGCTTCCCCCAAAGTTTATTCCTCTTCTCGTCTGGGAATAGTTGGTTGTGATACTTGGGTCAGGCAATATTTAGTCTTCAGACGAGGTGGGCGGCTGATCATAGAAGATCAGGGTTGGAAGGGACCTCAGGAAGTATCTAGTCCCACCCCCTGCTCAAAGCAGGGCCAACCACAATTAAATCATCCCAGACAGGGCTTTGTCAAGCCTGATCTTAAAAACCCCTAAGAAAGGAGATTCCACCACCTCCCTAGAGAACCCATTCCAGTGCTTCACCACCCTCCGAATGAAAGAGTGTTTCCTAATATCCAACCTAGACCTCCCCTACTGCAACTTGAGACCATTGCTCCTCGTTCTGTCATCTGCTACCCGTGAGAGCAGCTGAGCTCCATTCTCTTTGGAACCCCCCTTCAAATAGTTGAAGGCTGCTATCAAATCCCACCTCATTCTTCTCTTCTCCAGACTAAATAACCCCCATTCCTTCAGCCGCTCCTCATAAGTCATGTGACTCAGCCCCCTAATCATTTTTGTTGCCCTTCGCTGGACTCTCTCTAATTTCTCCACATCCCTTCTACAGTGGAGGGACCAAAATTGGACACAGTACTCCAGGTGTGGCCTCACCAGTGCCGAATAGAGGGGAATAATCACTTCCCTTGATCTGCTGGCAGTGCTCCTACTAATACAGCCTAATATGCCGTTGGCCTTCTTGGCAACAAGGGCCCAATGCTGATTCATGTCCAGCTTCTCGTCCACTGTAACCCCTAGGTCCTTTTCTGCAGAACTGCTGCCTAGCCAGTCGGTCCCTAGTCTGTAGCAGTGCATGGGACTCTTCGTCCTAAGTGCAGAACCCTGCACTTGTCCCTGTTGAACCTCATCAGATTTCTTTTGGCCCAGTCCTCTGATTTGCGTAGGTCTCTCTGGATCAGTCGGGGTTCATCTTCGTGGTGGAGAGAGCCCGAGGGTCGGCACTTGCTTTAGCCTAGCACATTGCGGGAGCCAGAGTCTGTGTCCCTGGGATTTCTGGGGGCATTTCCCATGATCCTCTGTGCTCCACTGAACTGCTCCTCGTGCATTGTGGGAGCCCTCTTGGGGACCGATGGGAAGGCATTGCAAGACTAGGAGGTAGCCTGCGTCTCCAATGCAAAATCTAAGCCCCCCGCTCCTCTGCCAGCCAGGTCACCTCACCTGCCTCGTACCCATCGCCTGCCCGCCTAGCGCCCGCATTGCCCACCAGCCTGGCACCTGCTACCCTCCCCCCCGTGAACTAACGATGACCAGTAATTAACTCCTCCCTCTTTGGCTGTCCAGGAAGGCTGAGGTGGGCACCGTGGCGCCAGGTGGTGCCATGGAGACGGGCGCCATGGCAAGGGGGGCGCTGGACGAGTTTGCAGTCCCCGAAGAGGCCCAGGCAGTCGTCACGGAGCAGCGGCCCCGCATCGAGCGGCTCTTCGGCGTGGGGCTCAACGTGCTGGGGGTGTTGGGCACCAGACAGGGGCCCCCCCATGCCCCAGTGAGTGCCAGGCAGATCTGGCTGCAGCTGCAGGGCTCTCAGCAGGAACTGCAGAGAGCAAAGGTAATGGGGGGCTGCTGGGTTCTCCCCAAAATGCCCCCATCTCCCCCCCATGCCACTGTCCCCTGAGAACCTATCTATCCCCCCAACCCCTGACACACCCATCCCCCAACACATCCCCATGTCCCCTGACACCCTATCCATCCTCTCAACCCCTGACAACCCCCCCAACCCCGATACACCCATCCCCCAACACATCCCCATCTCCCCCCACGCCCCTGTCCCCTGACACCCTATCCATCCTCTCAACCCCTGACAACCCACCAACCCGACACACCCATCCCCCAACACATCCCCATCTCCCCCCACGTCCCTGTCCCTGACACCCTATCCATCCCTCCAACTCCTGACAACCCCCCAACCCGACACACCCATCCCCCAACACATACCCATCTCCCCCAGGCCCCTGTCTCCTGACACCCTATCCATCCTCTCAACCCCTGACACATCCATCCTCATCCCCATCTCCCCCCACACCTGCCACTCCCACACTCCCATCCCCCAAGACACCTCTATCTTTCCCCACGCCCCTGTCCCCTGACATGCCTCCATCTCCCCACCCAGGTCTACCATCCACCATCCCCCGACACTCTGTCCATCCCCCCAACCCGAACCATCCATCCCCATACACATCCCCGTCTGCCCCCACACCTGCCACCCCCACACTCCCTGGCACCATTCCCCAATACCTGATCTATCCATCCATCCACCTTTCACCCACCCTTCATCTATCTGTCCATCCCTCCACCCTTCCAGCCATCCCCCTCCACTGATCCACTCACCCTGTCTATCCATTCATCCATCCATCCACGGTCCTCCACCCATCCATTCATGGCCCTCCACCCTGTCCATCCATCCATCCATTCACGGCCCTCTACTCATCCATCCATGCATCCATCCTATCCATCCATCTATCCATCCATCCATGGCCTCCACCCTGTCCATCCATCCATCCTCCAAAACTATTCTCCACCATTTCTAAGCTCTTTGTAAAATGGCCAACCATTTCTGGCTTTTGTGCAGAAACATAAATCCACCCTCAGATTCTGTACAGCAGCAACCGGTGAGTGTGTGTGTCATCGTTACACACTTGCCGTGAATGTGCGTGTGTCCCAACCCCGTCTATGTAAATATATCACGTGTGGATACTGACCAGCCATGGCTGTCGATACTGATCACAAACCTGTAGGGATGCAGAGCACAGCATGGTGTGTGTGTGTGTGTGTGTGTGTGTGTGTGTGTGTAGATGTATCACAACCATGAGTGTGAGATAACACTAAAGGGGTTTAAAACATACACAGCCCCCAACCCTCTTGTATGTGTATCTGTCACAACCTTGCATGCGGGTGTGTCACAGTTCCAAAGGGATTCCTCAGTTCCTAAGGAATTTAACACCCCCCTCCCCTGTGTGTGTCCCAACATCTTGTGAGTAGGTTTCACATCATCTTGTGTGTTTGACAACTCCGGGTGTAGCTCTGCCAACACCCCGTGTGCAGTTCAACCTCATGACTTTGCTTCTCTCTGTGTTTACATTTGTTAGTTAACTCATATGCCTAAACCTCCCCACACCTGTCTCCACCCTGAATTTCGATACACCCTACGACCTCTAGATTGTTGCTCACTCCCCGGGTTCTGCACCAGTTGTTCTAACACTGAGTCTCTGTGTCTTCACACTCCTTGCCTCTAAAATTGAATGATGAATTTTTAACCACTATTTATGCAGACTGGAACTCACCACAGTCAATGGGGCCAGATCCCAGCTGGGGTAAATGGCAGTAGCTCCACTGGAGTCAATGGGACCAGATCCCAGCTGGGATCAATGGGCCGTATCTCCACTGGAGTCAGTGGGGGCAGATCCCAGCTGGGATCAATGGGCCGTAGCTCCATTGGAGTGTATGGGGCAGACCCCAGCTGGGGTCAATGGGCGGTAGCGCCAATGGAGTGAATGGTGCAGACCCCAGCTGGGATCAATGGGCTGTAGCTCCATTGGAGTGAATGGGGCAGACCCCAGCTGGAGTCAATGGGCCGTAGCTCCATTGGAGTGAATGGGGCCAGATCCCAGCTGGGATCAATGGGCCGTAGCTCCATTGGAGTGAATGGGGCCAGATCCCAACTGGGATCAATGGGCCGTAGCTCCACTGGAATCAATGGGACCAGATCCTAGCTGGGATCAATGGGCCGTAGCTCCACTGGAGTCAATGGGACCAGATCCCAGCTGGGATCAATGAGCCGTAGCTCCATTGGAGTCAAATGGGGGTAGATCCCAGCTGGGATCAATGGGCCGTAGCTCCATTGGAGTGAATGGGGCAGACCCCAGCTGTGGTCAATGGGCCGTAGCTCCACTGGAGTGAATGGGGCAGACCCCAGCTGGAGTCAATGGGCCATAGCTCCACTGGAGTGAATGGGGCCAGATCCCAGCTGGGATCAATGGGCCATAGCTCCATTGGAGTCAATGGGACCAGATCCCAGCTGGGATCAATGGGCCGTGGCTCCATTGGAGTGAATGGTGCAGACTCCAGCTGGGGTCAATGGGCTGTAGCTCCATTGGAGTGAATGGGGCCAGATCCCAGCTGGGTTCAATGGGCCATAGCTCCATTGGAGTGAATGGGGCAGACCCCAGCTGGGGTCAATGGGCCATCACTCCATTGAAGTTGATGTGAGCAGATCTTCAGTCATGTAACACTGATTCACAACCCGTTGAGGATTTGGCCCTGTGTTCATATCTCTTTGTCCTTCAATGGCTCAAGAGCATGGTACCAACCCCAGAGGAACCAGGCGCAGAGCCCAGACTGGCTGGGAGTTCTGTGCTTAGACGTCACCAATCGATTCTCAGGTGTGAATTCTCGAGGCACTATCACAGCGTTAGCATGGGGTCCCAGACAGCCCCCCTTGGGTACCCCAATCTGTCTCAACCCCCGGGGAATCTACCTTGGTGAGAGGTGGCCCCTTACCCCAAGAATCACAGCAATATTCAGCTTCCTCCCAGCCGCGAAGAACTCACCCTAGGTCAATCACACTTTAGACCTCATGCCGAAGACAACCCTTGTAATCAATCCTGTAATAGACTAGATCCAGTTTTATTACATGGGAAAAGGAAACAAGGGTAAGGCAGGTAAACACGTACACACCAATGAGTTCCAGGCTTAGGTATCAAAAAGTAACAGACATTTCTATAATAAGCCAGCTCTGTATTGCTCCAGGGTTAGCCAAGCACTGGGGAGCTTTTGCTTGTGCATAGTAATCCTCACCCTCCCCTAAGTGGAATAAAGATACAGCTCCTCCTTGCTAGGGCTTTTTCCTCCCTTCCCCCTCTTCTGCTCTGAGCTGCAAACTTTGTCCTTTGCTCTCTGCCCCACCACGGGTGCCTCCTGTGGTGGGGCGGAGAGCAAAGGACAAAGTCTCATGGCCTTTTTAATGTCTCACAGTTGTCCGGTGTCGCCGGGACAGGAGGTTGCTGTGGAAGCCCAGCGTTTGGCTCTAGTTCATGGCTTGCCCCTGCCCTCCTGGATTTTACACCCGTTCCTGTCCCGTCCTGATGATTTACAGGGCTGATATGACCTCCCGAGCAGGGATACTGGCGTTGTAAGCGAGATTAACACAGACCGCAGCTCACAAGCATCTCCTAAAGTCTCCGCACAGTCCTAGAACCCCAATACTGGTGTCCCAGGTAGGGTAGCCAATTTTGGTTGGACGTATCCCTGGAGATTTCATCCCATCACATAGTCTTTCATCAAAGATGAAGTTTTAATGCCTGGATACTCCAGGACAATGCTGGAGGGCTGGCAAATGTATCACGAGCGCTAATGCACAGGGGAGCCAGAGGGGTGCCCGCCCTCTATTTGTCAGCGTTCAGTTGGGGTCTGGGGACCTGGTCTGCCAGGGTCACTTCCTCTAGTTTATTCTGGAAGGCAGGAGGCCCTACGGGACCCTAGGAAGTGATTGTATTTCAGGACACGCCCCTGACTGATTTTGCTTTCGATTCCACCCCAAGCGGCAGGGAATTTTTCTTCTGGTGCGGGTGTGAAACCGACAGGGGGGAAATTGTAGCCAAAACAATCATCTCCTCTTCCCCCCACACCCTGAGTCACGCCCACACGCTGATCAGCTCTGCACACAGTGGTTCAGGAAGTACACGCAGCTGGGGAAGCCCAGGGCTGGGCTAGCAGGGGGCTGCGGGTCAGGAGTGAGGGGCACCGGCAGAGCTTGAGGTGGGGGCTGGGACAGCAGGGGGGCTGTGGTTTAGGACTGAGGGGCATCATCACACATCCTTTGTAGCCATTATTAATTCTGTCAGAGCAACTAGTGGGGTGTATAGAGATAGATAGATAGATGGATTAGAATAGATAGAGGGGGTGGATGGGGATAGATAGACAGAGTGTATAGGGATGGATGGATAGATAGATAGATGTGTGGATGGGGATAGACAGATAGATAGATAGATAGATAGATAGATAGATAGATAGATAGATAGGGAGTGTACGGATACATGGATGGATACGGTGATAGAGAGTGGGGGTTTGTATGAGGATAGATAGACACATGTGATCGTGTAATTAAAACCTGCGTGGTGATGTATGTGTGGGAGGGGGCAGAGTCAAAATTACCCAGACATCTGCATTCTCGCATTTCCAACCTTTTGCGTGTCTCTTAAAAAAATCATTTAAATGCAGACTTTGTTTGCATACAAACCTATAATTATGTATCAGGGCCCCATTGTTCTGACCCCGGCCAAGATCAGGGCCCCATTGTGCCAGGTCTTGCACAGACAATCTTTGCCTCAAAGAACGCTCCAGCCCAGTGTTGAGCAGTACAGGGCTCATGACACACAGTAAGAAGTTCTGATTTCAGCCAGCAGAGGGCACATTCTTGGCAGCTGGTGTCCCACAACAGCACGTCCTAACCTTGTCCCTGTGTTGTGTCCTCCAGGAGTACATCAAGGGACTCTGCCGCCCGGAGTTGAGCGAGAAAGTCTGCTACCCTAAGGACATGCAGTGCGTCTTCGTGGGAGCTCAAGGTCTCTTCCTGGACTGTCTCACTAAGGGGACTTCTGCCAACCTGGTCCTGCTCAGCCCTGGCTCCCTGCTGGTCTCAGGCCTGGCCGAGGCCTTCGTGATGGCCCAGAGCCGCATCCAGGAGTTCGTGGAGAAGTACCAGAAGACGTCGCGGCTGCCGGAGGAGCAGGAGGCCCTGGTGAAGAAAGCCTTCCGGGAGCTGGTGGAGTCCCACGACGACAAGCATGCCATAGACCTTCTTATCCTGCCCACCCCCCTCAAGGAGGAGCTGCTCAGACTAGTGCGGGACATCCAGGAGGAAGTCGGGGAATGGGCACCGAGAAATAGGGCGTGGGTGCCACCGGGCATCATTCAAAACCAGCTGCAGTGCTGGGAAACCAACACGGCAGGTGGGACTATGCCCCAGGACTTCTTTGACCTCAGCAGGTCTCCAGACCAGACCAGGCATCAGGGATCCAGGTCTGGCATCCCAGGCAGTCCTCAGGACCAGGAGAAGCTGGAGGAGGAGGCCTCCAGGAGGCCAGTGCTTTACAAGCGGTCGTTGAAACCCATCCCAGGTTTGGGCGGAAGACAGCAGGCTCAGGAAGACGTGATGTTCGCCGGCACCCAGGACTGGGTGAGAGAAGTGGAGGAAAGGGGGCCGGAGGAGAGCAGCCAGGAGGAGGAGGAGGAACCGTCATCTGGGGCCCTGTCGTCATCATGGACGGAGAAGGAGTTCAAGATCATGCTGAATTTCTTCAAGACCATGGGCTACGAGGAGCGGGTGGTGAAGAAGGTGCTGCTGGAATGCGGAGTACGGGAAGCCCCCTCAAAAATCCTGGACAGGGTCCAGATGGAGCAGGCCTCGTCCTCCTCCTCCTCCCCACAGCAGGAGCATGGCCCTGCGCCCTTTCAGGAGTCCGGGGCAAGGGAGATGTCTTCTCCTCCTCTGCCGCCTCCGGAGGCGACCCAAGATGAACACGAATACCTGCTGGAGGTCATCAAGTCAGCAGCGGCCAACTGTGGCCACTCGCCCAGCGAGATCCCGGCTGAGATCTGGACAGGGGCCCCGTTGGCCGGCCTGCTGAGACGGCTCAACGAGAAAGCCAGCCACCAAGAGGAGGCTGGGGTTAAAACTAGGCCAGAGCATAGAGGCAGCCGCAGAGATGGAGAGCCGGCCCTCTTGAATGGCAAGGAATATCCCCAGGGTCAACATCACTGCGAGCCCGGGAGGAAAGAAGGGTCTCCTATCCACAGGGGAGTCCGTGGCCCACCTCCCCTCCCAGAAAGCTCTGATTTCCCCATGGACGTGACCCCCATAGCTTCGCCTGCATGGGCTGGTGAGGAGAGCCAGCCAGCTGAGGATGTGTACCCAGTGCCAGTAGGCCCAGTGCCGATGGTGACTGGAGCCCAGCGGTTCAAGGAAGCCCTCCGGACACCCTTTAAGCTCATCTTGGCCAACACGCCAGGGAAAAAGAATCTAAGGAGAGTCATCATCGATGGCAGCAATGTCGCCATGGTGTAAGTAGCCTGTGTCTTGCTCCAAGACCT
The DNA here is from genome assembly GCA_007922305.1 of Dermatemys mawii. Taxonomy (NCBI): domain Eukaryota; kingdom Metazoa; phylum Chordata; order Testudines; family Dermatemydidae; genus Dermatemys; species Dermatemys mawii. The sequence goes on along the minus strand of ML677400.1, from coordinate 1,019,644 downwards.
AGGCTGTGGTGAGTGGTGACCCAAGCTAAGAAACCAAGATGCTTGGTCAGCTGAATACGTCTTAACCCCCTTGACTTAGGTCTTGCAACTTGCCTGCAGGCCTCTGTACACCTCAGCTAGGCTTCAAGACTGTAGGTTTTTCTTTCTTGTAAGCTTCAAGACTAGATCCCTCCATTTTATGGTTGACTTGTCCATTGACCTCAAGACCAGAGTAGGCCTGGAGAATCTAGGCTCGATGTGCCTTTAGGCCTCAATATGCCTTAAGAGTCACCAAGCTCCAAGACTGTAGGCTTGACTTTCCTGTAGGCCTCACTAGGCCTCAAGACCCAAACAGGCCCCAAGCCTCTAGGCTTCACTTTCCTACAGGCCTCAAGATCAGATCAGGCCCCAAATCTTTGTGTTTGATCTGCCCCATAGATCCCAAGAGCAGATTAAGACCCTAGATATGGCATTTCTGTAGGCCTCAAGACTCTATGCTTGACTCAACCATAGACCTCAAAATCAACCTAGGTCGCAGGATTCTAGGTTAGATTTTCCTGTCCTCAAGATCGGTTTAGGCCCCAAGACCATAAGCTTGACTTTCTGTACGCCTTAGGTCCTAGTCTGCTCTTGAGGTCAACGCAGGAATGTCAAGCTTAGAGTCCTGAGGGATAGTTTAGCCTTGAGGCCTATGCACAATCCAGTCTCAGGTTTCTGGAGCCCAGTTTAGTCTTGTAGCCTATGGGAACGTCAAGCCTTTGATCTTGGGGCTTCATCTGGATTTGAGGTCCCCTAAGGCCCTATACTTGACTAGTCCGTAGGTATCAAACCGGCCCCAGTTCATAGAATCATAGAATATCAGGGCTGGAAGGGTCCTCAGGAGGTATCTAGTCCAACCCCCTGCTCAAAGCAGGACCAGCCCCAACTAAATCATCCCAGCCAGGGCTTTGTCAAGCCTGACCTCAAAAACCTCTGAGAAAGGAGATTCCACTACGTCCCTAGGGAACCCATTCCAGTGCTTCACCACCCTCTCAGTGAAAACGTTTTTCCTAATATCCAACCTAAACCTCCCCCACTGCAATTTGAGACCATTACTCCTTGTTCTTGCAATTCCTCTCCTGCACCTGGCACGGTGCTCAGAACTCTAGGACTGTCCTATTGCATTGGCACGTCTTCCCTTATTTGCCTAACCCTGTGCCAAGGGAATCCGGTGTCGGCATCTCCGTGCGTCAACATGGCCTTCCGTCCGTTTTGCAGGCACGGCTTACACCAGTTCTTCTCCTGCCGGGGCATCGCTCTGGCGGTGCAGTATTTCTGGGACCGTGGGCACCGGGAGGTGACGGTCTTCGTGCCCCAGTGGCGGATGGAGAAGGTTGCCAGGGTGGAAGGTAAGAAGGGAAGTGAGGTGATGATGGACCTTTACGGCCCCGAGTGACATTGCCCAGGCCTGCCCCCTCACACCAGGGCCCTTTGCCACCCCACCAGGCTGGCCCCCAGGGGCCCTTTGCTACCCTGCCATGAGCTTGCCCCCAAGGGCTCCTTGTTACCCCACGCCACCCTTCCCCCTAGGGCTTGATGCTCACCCACACAGACCCACCTCCTAAAGCCCCACCCTGCCCCCCAGCCCTGCCCCTGCTCACCCCATCTCCCCTCCTCCCCCAGAGAGACATTTCCTGACCCAGCTGCAGGACCTGAGCCTGCTGTCGCTGACGCCCTCACGTCAAGTGGCCGGGAAGCGCATCACCTCCTACGATGACAGGTAAACCTGGGGCTCCCTCTCCGGCCCCCTCCCGATGAGGGGAGCCCCTCCACCCTACGCTGCCCCTGCAGGGGTGGAGGGCTCACTGCAGCCACTGCCGTGGCGCTGTCCGAGCCCGGCTGGCAGAGAGCTGAGGGGTCTGGCCTTGAAGGCCCATCCCCCACTGGGCTTTCCAAGCTGTGAGGTGTTGCTACGCCCCCGCCTGGTCATGTGAGGAATGAGGGGGTGGCTGTGAAGTAGAAAGTCCCTGCGGCTGCAGCTGGGGGTTAATTGAAGACCGAGCTCCAGAGGTGGGGATGAAATAGAAGAAGAAACACCTTCCCCTCCCCCAGCTCGGTAGTGCCCCTGAATTCTTACCCACAGACCCCTGCTATCCCAGCTCTGGCCTCTGCCCCACAGCTCTGTGGTGCCCCTCACTCCAGACCTGCAGCTCGCTTGGGTAAACAGGGACTCCCTTATGCCCATCACCTCATTATCACACTGCTTCCCTGGAGGGGGGTGGGTGGGGGGGACTATGGTTCCACTCATGTGGTGCTGCTGCCACCTTGTGGTCAGTGTTGGGTACAGCTGGGACCCAGCTCAGCCTTGTCCTGGGACCCAGAGCAGGGCCTTGGGTCTCACTCTGCCCCCTTTGGGTTAGGTTCATGCTCAGGCTGGCAGAGGAGACCAATGGTGTCATCGTCACCAATGACCAGCTCCGGGATCTCATGCAGGAGTCCAAGAAATGGATCAGAATCATCAAAGAGAGGTGAGGGGGGCCAGGGAATGGAACATGGGGCATTTCCCCTGTAAGGGGTGCTGGTTCCCCACCCAGCCCTTGGGCATGGGGTGGGGAATGGGACATGGGGTCTTTCCCCTCCAGGGGGCATCAGGTCTGATCCAGGCCCAGGGTGGGAATGGGATCTTGGGCCTTTTCCCCTCTAGGGGGTGCCAGCTCTGATCCTGAATGGGATTCTGAACTTCTTCCTCTCTCTCAGACTGCTGCAGTTCACCTTTGTGGGGAACATCTTCATGGTTCCAGATGACCCGCTGGGCCGAGAGGGTCCCACCTTGGATGAATTCCTGCAGAAACCCCTCAGGTACCTAGTCGTGAGGGGAACCACCTCTCCTGGCCAAACCTGCCTCAGCTGGGAGGGTCGGATGGGCAGAAATACCCCGTGTGCCGAAAATCCCTTTAAGGAGAAGCTTATTCCTCCCCTTGAAGGCTGGCATTTTTGACTGCCTAATGGCTGCCTGCCCCCTGCTGGTCAGACTTGGGAACTGCATGCATGTCCCACTGCCAACCATCTAGGGGTCGGACTTGGGCTGGAGGTGGCTGGGAGCTGATGCTAACTTTGCCTCAATGCTCCTCACTGCAGGCCGAAGCCTCCCACTTGCCACTCCTTTGCGGGGTGTGGGTCTCCCTTTCCCGCCCCCAGCCCGCCAGTCTCCCAGACGGAGGTGCTGCAGCTGCGGGACAGGAAGCCCCCCGGGGAGCGGCGGCGGAGGAGACAGCCACAGGAGGAAAAGGGAGAGGAGCAGGAGGTGGCACGGAAGCCGCGGGAGACTGAGCGGCTAAGGCAGGAGCTCCTGACAATCTTCACGGGTCAGGACCAGAAGGTGGACTTCGTCCTGCACAGAGAGCCTTGTAGCCGGGACCTGAACAAGCTCTCTGAAAACCTGCTGAGCCTCAACTTCTGAGATGCCCTCGTCAGCTGTTGCTGGCCCCCTGGGGTCTACCCTCATCCTCCCACCAGCAGGAATCGAACCCACCAAAATCCCAGCTGAACTTCATTAGCAGGAGTAAGCTATTAACCTCCTATCTGGACCAGCTCTTTATGTGACAACCTCCCATGGTGCATCGTGAACAAAGACTGAACCAATGACCTTCAGGACCAAAATCATGGACTTTACTCCACATAACTCCACTGAGTGGTAGCAGTAGGAAGCTGTTATCCTTTCACGTGGACAAGCCTCCCCCCTAAGTCACCAGCAGGGCTTGAACCCACCGCTGTCAGTGGTAAGAATCATTGACTACAGCCAACTGTGCTGCAGGAGTAAGCCCATTAGCCGGTAGCAGTAGCAGGTGTTTATTCTGTGTGAACCAGCATGGTGTATAGCAGCTGTGTCACCATCCGGGATTGAAGCCACAACCTTAAGTGCCAAAAACACAGACAAAGCCGAAGTGTAACTTTTGTTGTCTGGTAACAGTAGTAGGTTGTTATCTTGCTCTGTGGACCACACATGTTGCAGGTGGGTTACCCACCACATCTCTCTCCACTGACCTCTCTAAGGTTGGACCTGGAATCTGATCCACATGCCTCACAATTAGGAGTTCACCAAATGCTGAAGGACCATTTATAGCTCATCTAGGATGACTTCCCAGAGAGAGACATCCAGCAGCCGTTCTCTGGCCTGGGGAGAGAGATTGCTGCAGCTGTGGAGAATCCACCCAAACTTGTCTCATCACCCATGATGGAGAAGGGACAGACCATTGCGTATTTATTTTGGAAAACTGACCGCTGTACCTGGAAGCTATGACCAAACCCCGACCCGTGGGAGAAGCATTGGCTGGTCATTTTCCAAGCCAACCGTTTGAGGTGGCAGTGGCTGTTTGAGGTTCACGGCACAACCTGGCAACAGCCTCCAAACCCAGCCAAGCTGGAGGCTCAGAGCCGGGCAGACGGAATGCAAGCAGGCACGGTCTTCTTCATCCTTCGTTGCAGTTGATGGACGAGTGGGAAGAGGGATTCGTCAAGGAAAGAAATATTGGAGGAGCCCAATGTTAGGTTTGTACTTCTCCACCCCACTTCTCCTTCTCTCATCTTGGCCTCTGCCCTCTCAGACCCAGCGAGCCCAACACTTCCCCACCCAGAGTCCGTTCCACTGTGCTAACCCAAGATCTACAAGGCTCCTTCCAGCCATCGTAGGATGCTGGCAATCATGTCCTCTTGCTGCTGCATGGAGATCTCCTCTGCCAGGGGCCTGCGGGAAGTCCATAGCTCCGGGCTTCCCCTCTGCTCTGTGCAGTAAGCCCATGACACGTGGATGCTTCTCCAAATCCATGCCCTACACCCTAGATCTACCTCTTCTTGGCTCCCGAGTCAATGAAGCAGAATCTGGTCCGAGTGCCTCCGAGGGATGGGTGCGTTGTGGACCATGAGTCGCTACGGCCTGAGCTCAAAGACACCCTGGTTATAGGAGACTCAACATCTCCTTGCTAGAGCTTCTCTCCAAGCTTTGGCCACCCTGCTTCCTCTTTGCTAGACTGTCTCCTTCTGACCTTGGTCAGCTCCAGCCTTCTTCTCTCTGCCTCCTACTTTTTGCCCCCAGCCAGGCCAAAAATCCCACTCAGGAGAGAGCCCTCTTCTTTGTTCTACCCACCTTTCCTGGAGTCCCAGCTCCTATCCATGTTCTCCCTACAAAGTCCTCCAAGATCTCATCCCCCCACAGCCACACTCTCCCTAAGCCTCACCCCCATCTCAGCTCCATGCTTGGAGATGATCTGACCCGCCTGGTGCATCCTTCATCTTCCTGCAATCTAACGGCGCTCTTCCAGCCATGTCTCCTGCATTCCCGTCGCCTAAGCCTTGTGTTCTTTCTCCACCTTTCTTGTCTTTTCTCTGTCTCACCAAAGCTGAGGGCTTGGCGGGTCATTACCCAGCCTTAGTGCCATTTACACATTCAACGGTTATTTCTGTAAATATTTTTTTTGATAATAATGATGATAAATAAAGGGTGGGGCCCATGTGATAAAACTGCATTTTCGCCACCCCAAAATTCAGAGACTCCGAGAGGTGGTGGGATAGAATTCAGAGCAACCACTTCTCATCACTCCCCTCCCAGGGCTGGGGATAGAACCCAGGAGTCCTGACCCCCAATCCAGCATGGCAAATGTCAGACCACCTGCATGTCCCGGATAGTTCTACTCCAGTGTAAGCCCGGAGCAATGCCTTTGCAGTCAATAGGTGATTCCAGATGGATGCTGGCGGGGACTGAGATCTGAATCCAGCCCTGATCCCAATGCAGTCGGGAGTGACTCTGGATTGACTGAGGGAGCTGAAACCACAGCAGGATGGGGCACCTAGGGGGTCTCAGTTTAAGCCCCTCCTCAGGAGACACAGGAGGGCACCATCTCCCAGGACAAACCTAGTGCCCTGGTCACAGACAGGACACTGTGTCCCTGGAGAGAGCCAGAGAGTAAGGGCTCCCCGTGGCCCACTTGGCACATGGTTCCCACCCCATACCCGCCTGATGGGCCCTGCTTTGATAGAATGGAGATGCCTGAAGACAGGGCTGGGGGTAAGGGAGCTAAACGGCCAGGTGATGAGATGGATGGAGAGGTGAGAAGGGAGATGGAGGGCTAGAGGCAAATTGTGTTGGGGTAGCTCCTAGAATACCCAGACTGAGATCAGGGCCCCCGTCGTGCTGGGCCCTGCACAGACCCCTTCCAGGATCAGGGCCCGTGCCAGGCGCTGCACAGACCCTTCATGAGAAAAAACAATCTTAGTCTCACCAGACAACAGGCAGGATCCTCACCTCATTTTACAGCCAGGGAAACTGAGGCGCAGAGAAGAACTTTCCAAATTGTGTTGAAGGTTTGCCACTGGCTCTGGTGCTGAACGAGGTCATAGGAACAGCAGCACTGCTTCCCCTCGAGATCCTTCCTTGGCCATCCCCCGATCCCACGTCCCTCGCCCCCCCCCCCCCCCGCCATGGCAACCTCCTCAAACTGATCCCTGGTCTCTTCCAGGCTGCTGTCTCCCCGCTCCCCACACCCCGCTTCCATGGGGTCTGCAGCTCAGTTGTCACCGGGATCTGGAAGGTGGGGGGTCCCTGTTGGGCCAAACCCTGTTCCTTTCCTATATTCCCAGACCCCCTGTGACCTGCATAGCGCAATGGTAGCACCTGTCCAATGGGTTCAATACCTGCCTGGGACGCTAGGGAAACTTGGAGAAAGAAATCCGTGTTGTTGGCCTTCAGGACTCCTGGGTTCTCTCCCTGGCTCTGGATGGGGAGTCGAATCTAGTGGTTAGGGGGTTGGGGCTGGGAGTCAGGACTCAGGGGTGCTGTCCCTAGCTCTGGCATGGAATGGGGGTCTAGGGGTCAGAACAGGTGGCTGGGAGCCAAAACTCTGTGTCCCTACCCTGACACATTCTGTGCCTCAATTTTCTGACCCTGGGGAGCAAGGTGGGGTCCCAAAGCCATCCACAGACAGCTGCTGCCAGTACAATAGAACATCATTTATTCCTTTACATTACCCTTTCCCCTACCGCCAGCCTCCCTCCCCAGTCACATGCCGGCGTCCCCTGCGTCCGACCAGGGCAGCGGGAGGTTGGCAGGCGACGCGGGGCTACGGGTCACCTTGAGGCAGCGGCAGAAGAGTATAGGCCGGTACCCCAAGCCCAGGTGATACTGCCACCAGTAGAGCTTCTGCCGGGGCTGAAGAATGACCCGCAGCTCCTCTCCCTCTTCGGCCACGGCTTCCCACTCCTCCTGCTCCGTCCTGAGCCCCAGACCGCCATACGCGGGGGGCAGGGAGAACTGGGTCTGGAGCAAGGCCGCAGAAAGCTCTGCAGGTGCCGGGGCACCAGCCATGAAGGTCCAGTTGGCCAATTTCTCCTCCACCACATATCCCACCTTCCGGGTGATCTCGTGGCTGCCGGGGAGCGGCCCGTCCGTCTCGTTCTGGATCAGCTTGATGCATTCCCAGGCCCCGAAGGTGCCTCCGTGGACCAGGGACAGGCCGCCAGGGAGGAAGCTGGCCACGTCTGCGTGGACGGAGAAGACCTCCCCATGGCCGGAGCTAGAGAAGACCTGGCTGTATAGGCCCCGCTGCTCGTCCACCCCCAGAAAAGCCAGGTGGGTCGCGTCAGGGGCGTAGTAGTATAGTCCGTGGTGGGATGCGGGCTCCAGGGGCGTCTCCTCTGCTTCAGCCCCCGTGGTCAGGTCAGCCACCGACAGAACCACACTGCGGGCCAGGAAGACGACGGAGAAGCGGCCGCCCCACGAGGCGTAGTGGTCTCCACCGCGGCACGTGGGATGCAGGGGGAGGGCGTCGGGGCTGGGGGAGGCGCTCAGGTCCGTGGTTCGGTGGAACGCATCCCCCTGGAGGATGAAGACGGAGGAGCCGGCGGCATCGCCCACGTAGTGATCCCCGCCCCGGCAGGCAGGGTGCAGGCCCCGGATTTCCACGGCCTCCGGGGAGTGGCACTCAGGTGCCTGGAGGAAGCAGCCCACATCAGAGCGGATGATGAAGAAGCCGTGAGGGGTGGCGAAGACATCGGTGCCAGGGGAACGTGCCCGTGGGACGATCCAGGCCATGGGAGCGCTGAGACCCTGGGGGACAGCAGGGGGAAGTGAGTGGGAGGGGGGATCCTGGGGAAGATCCTTCCAGGTGAGACCAGCCAGATCTGGGGCCGAGAGGTGTGGGGTCAGGGGACCACCGGCCAGGGCACAGGGTCGGGGGAGAATCGGGTGGCATGATGCCAAGACCAGCCAGGATCCAGATGGGAAGGTTGGGGGGGAATGTTTTTGAGGGGGAGGTCGCGCCAAGAGGGGGCAGGCTGTGGGTGTGCGTGCGGGGGAGGGGGGGCTGGGCCCGGGGGGGGGGGGGGGTGTGGACGCTGGCTCTGCACCAGGCACCCCCTGGAGAGGCCCCCCAGGAAGGGGCAGCCCGGAATGGGGCGGAGATGGTCCCTCGATCTCACCAGCGATGGAAGTGGAGATGCGGCCCTGCGCCCCTCTCCAAGGGCTGCGCTCCTGGGACCGTGCGCCCCTCTC
>ML677400.1:968317-1006144 GCA_007922305.1 Dermatemys mawii | reverse complement strand
GGCCAGTCACCCCATGCTGTCACTGCCTGCTCTGCTCAGGCCAGACAGCTGCTGCCCTCACCCTGTACACCCACCATGAAACACCCAGTACTGCTCTCCAGTGGCTCCTCCCACTTTCCATTGACTCCGCCTTCTCCTACAGGCTCCGCCTTCCTCCCCTCTACAATGCCCCCCTGTCCCTGCCATGTCCCCTCCCCTTCCACCTCCCCTCTCCCACTCCAGCTTCCACCCCCCAACCCTGCCCCCATGGGCCAATCAAGCCCCTTCTCCTTGTTAAACAGTCTGGAATTCAGTCCACCCCCTTGCCCTGCTCTCTGCCAGGGTCACGGCTGCTTTGCCAGAGGGTGGATCCCTGCCAGACTTTTATCTGCCCGGTCCGTATTGCAGCCACCTCCTGTCGGCCCATCCCAGGTCTGCAGCGGTTTGTGCGTTTCCAGTGCGGGGAGCAGGACGTAACCAAACGGCGCTGAAGATTTGCCACTTTGTGAGGCCAGAGAATGTGTCATGGGGCCTTTCGCCTCTAGGGGGCGCAGGCTCTGATCCAGCCCCAGCGTGGGGGGCTGGTGGCTCAGGGAGGTGGGAATGGGACATGGGGCTTTTCCCCTCTAGATGAACTGGGGGGATGGAAATTAAGGAACTAAACCAGAGCAGCTCAACATGCTCATAACACTTGAAGCCCTATATGAAGATGATTATTACCATCTAATCTCATGCTTCAGGGCTTCCCCAGCAGGGTCAGGCAGGAAGAGTTACCCTGGTGCCCCATTGGCTCCTTGGGATTTTTTTTCACCTTCCTCTTAAACAGACTGATCCACCAGCCAGGCATCTCAGAGCCCTGGTCCACCCTGTCCCGTCTCCAGCAGCTCATCCGTCTTACCCTTCAATAATCCTACAATTTAACCCTTGTCAGCATACGATTAGATATGCCATGACATGTTAGTTAATCATAAGATCACACAATAAATGAACCATCAAGTAAAACCGTTGGCTAAAATCGGAAGGGAGGAAGTTTAATTAAACCATCTTTGTTGCAGACAAGATTTGAGTAAAGCTGGGAACAGGAGGAAAAGCAGGAGGAGAACAGCTGGGATGAGGGGGGTGAAATTTGGCCAGTCCAGGGAAAGACCAGAACGGGTAATACTAGGGCAAAGAAGGTCACATGCATGCATCCAGAATAGCCTCATAGTGGTGCATTCTCCATCCTCGTGGCGCTTCGGGGACTGGAGGCAGTGGGATGCGGTCGGGTGGCTTGTTCTCTTTGGTGAACTGGATGTCTCTGCAGAACAAGACGGGCTCCTGGCCTATGCCGAGTTGGTACTGCCAGATGTACAGGTTCTTTTTGGGCTCCAGGGTCACCTGGATGGACTCCTCTTCTTCCCGGGCTTCGTTCCAGTCCTCCTGCTCTGTGCGGGTGCTTCTCCCGCCGTACTCGGTCTTGAAGGAGAACTGGAGCTGGGTGATGAGTTTGGTGAGCTCTCCAGTCCCAATGGACATCTCAGTGGAGATGCTCCAGTTGTTCTCAATGGTGGACATCTTTTGCTTGCTGTAGCCCACCTTGCGGGTGACCTTGTCGGACCAGGTGATGGGGGAGTCGGAGTTGTTGTGCAGGGTCTTGATGCACTCCCAGCCGCTGGTGGAGATGCCCTTGGTGAAGGTCAAGCCCCCAGGAAAGAAGTTCAGCACGTCGGGGTGGATGGAGAAGAAAGAGTCCAGCTTGTCTTTGCTCGGGTCTGGGTAGAGGTAGAAATGGGCTCCCCACTTCTCATCCATCTTGATCAGGGTTAGGTACTGATCGATGCCAAAGTAGTAGAGCCCCTTGCAGCATTCAGGGTGCAAGGCGAAGGTTTTCTCACCTCCAGCTGTCCTCAGATTAGTCACCCAGCGGATTTCCCCCTGATTTTGGAAAATGATGAAGAAGATCCAACCAGCTCTCCCGTAGTGGTCCCCGCCGCAGCACCTGGGATGCAGCTCAAAGACCTGAGCTCCCTGATCTGTGCTCAGGTCCTTCACCACACGGTAGGAACTGCCCTTGATGATGTAGATATTGGATTCCTGCCTGTTGCCCACATAATGATCCCCACCCCGGCACGCCGGGTGCAGCCTCCGGATCTTGATGTCATTCCCCCGCTCCAGGAAATCTTTTGTCTGCAGGTAGCAGCCCAGGTCAGAGCGGACGATACAGTCTCCACTGTCGTCGCGGAAGACGTCTGTGCCCAGGGAGTCCTTGCGAGGCACCAGTGATCTTGGGATTAGACTGGAGCCCTGGGACGGAGACAAAGGGGAGGGGGAGAGAGGGGAGCAGTTGTCAGAAGGATCAAGGCAGTTGGAGGAGATCAAGCACACATGGAGCTGGCATGGGACACAGCAGCGGACTTCTCTGTTCTATCAGTGGAAAAAAAATTCAGTGACACCAGGAGTGAATCCCTCAGGGCAACAGTGACTCCTCTTTACTCACCTCAGTGGAGTTACAGCCGCTGTACACCAGATGGGAGCTGGCCCATTGATGCCAGTGGAGCTGTGGCCCATTCACACCAGATGGGGGCTGGTCCAATGACACCAGCGGATCTGTGGCCCATTCACACCTGATGGAGGCTGGCCCATTGATACCAGTGGAGCTGTGGGCAATCACACCAGATGGGGGCTGGCCCATTGATACCAGTGGAGCTGTGGCCCATTCACACCAGATGGGGGCTGGTCCACTGACACCAGCGGATCTGTGGCCCATTCACACCTGATGGAGGCTGGCCCATTGATACCAGTGGAGCTGTGGCCCATTCACACCAGATGGGGATTGGCCCATTGACACCACTGGAGCTGTGGCCCATTCACAGCAGATGGGGACTGGCCCATTGACACCAGTGGAGCTGTGGGCCTTTGACATTAACTCATCTGATCTTATGATTCTTGGATGCTTGAAGACTCCCCTGGTTCCAACAGCGACCAGGCACCTGGGACAGGAATTGGGGCAGCCCTGGAAGGCATTTGCAGTGAAGGCTCCTAGATGTGCCCTGCAGCCTGTCTTGAGGCAGAGTGGGAGGGAGGGGAAAGCCCGGGACGATCCCGCCTCACATGGGCTCCCACTTACCACCGTTGATCTCTCCGACTGGGCCATGTCTCTTCCGTCTCACCCCGGAAGTACGAAGGGCTGCCCTGTGTGGAGATAAAGAGGGGAGGAAATATCAACCGTATCCTGACCTGTAACTCTGCGTCCAGCCAGGAGTCCGTGAACAGAGCTCCCAGGGAAACAAGGCACCAATGTTCCCTCAGTCCCGACCAGCTGCACCCCCTGGCATCCCAGCTCTGGGCTTAACCCTCCTGCCACATCTGCCAGTGTCCCTCAATGCCAGTCTGTAGCCCCCAGCTATACCAGTCCTGGGCAAACCCCATACAGCTCCAACTGACACTGCCATCCAGGAGATGCTCTTGGCTGATGGTAGCTCCCCTTGGGGCCGGGAGTGAGCTGCTGGGCCGTACCGAGATGGCCGGGACCTCAGAGAAGAGCAAAACCAGCCCTGCAATATTCCGGGGGTAAACATTGCAGAGGGCTGTTTATTTCCTCTCCAGTGGCTCTTTTCCCTTTCCATTGACTCTGCCTTCTCCTACAGGCTCCTCCTTCCTCCCCCATACAATGCCCCCCTTTTCTCCCAAAGCGTCCCATTTCCCCCTCCCTCTCTGGCTTCCACCCCCTAACCCTGCCCCCATGGGCCAATCAAGCCCCTTCTCCTAGTTAAACAGTCTGGAATTCAGTCCACCCCCTTGCCCTGCTCTCTGCCAGGGTCACGGCTGCTTCGCCAGAGGGTGGATCCCTGCCAGACTTTTATCTGCACGATCCATATTGCAGCCACCTCCTGTCGGCCTATCCCAGGTCTGCAGCGGTTTGTGCGTTTCCAGTGCGGGGAGCAGGACTGGGGCTGAAGATTCGCCACTTTGTGAGTGGGTTGGTAAATGTATCCTGGGGCTTTTGCCCTCTAGGGGGCGCAGGCTCTGCTCCAGCCCCAGTTGGTGGCTCAGGGAAGTGGGAATGGGACACTTTCCCCTCTTGATGAACTGGGGGGATGGAAGATAAGGAACTAAACCAGAGCAGTTCATCATGCTCATAAAACTTGAAGCCCTGCATGAAGACAGTTACTATAATCCAGTCTCATGCTTCAGGGCGTCCTCTGCAGGGTCAGGCAGGAAGAGTTATCCTGGTGCTCCACTGGCTCCCTGTATGCTGGGATGTTTTTTCTCCTTCCTCAGAAGCATCAGGGATCATCTGCAGCTGGAGACAGGACGGGGTGGGATGATGCTCTGAGGTGCCTGGCTGATGGGTCAGACTGACCTGCTCAGGAGCCAACCAATCATCAGAACTGGCATGGAGAATGAATTACCCACACACACACCTGTCCATGCCCATGTCAGATTGGCAGCGCTCTGAGGTAGAGGATCATTTTTCTCTTCAGTGTGGGGTGTAGTAACATGAGGCCTGAGGTCTGAACTGAAGTAAGGGTCAAGACATTGCGAAGCAAAGTTAGGCTGTGAGCCAGAGTCTGGCCCTGCTCACAGAAAGTGTGACAATAAACCTGGCCGGGCGCCTTTGTATGTTATTCGAGTCTGTGGTCTTTGGGGGTTCTCTCAGGGTCTGCTGTGTGAGCGCTCTGCGCAGAGCTGGGGCAGCACACAGAGGGAACATGTGCGCACAGCCGACTGTTATCATCATTGAACAAGAGCAGAGCACCACACCGGTAGCTACTGACAACACTGGTGACCCCGACCGCTGATCTGGTGAGTAAGCGAGCTGTCCGCTGTAGGAATCGCGATCTAACATGGCAGAAAACCACAAGTTAGGGAACCTCTTTAACCCCGCCCTGCAAATCCCCACAGAGTTGGATAACTCCTGGACCCGCTGAATTGCCAGTAAAGGGCAACTGAATTTAAAAAAGAGAGTGGGGAAACATGGACTGACATATTAGAGAAATAATAGAAACAGAAGCTCTAAAGAATAGTAACAAAAGTATAAAAGCTAGAATCTGCCATAGACATTAATATGGCTTAAACAGCACATCACAAAATTGGCATTGCAAATAACAGTAACAAAGAAAGAGTTAAAAGAATCAAAAGAAGCAACACAGCCCTGGAATTCTTCCACCCTCCCCTTGCAGGGTGGCAAGCAGCCCAGAGACAATCTGCACAGGAACAGAGTAAAACACTGGAAATAACTGCAAGGAACTTACAAAAAAGAGATGTTCCGTCCCCAGTTATAAATATTGGTGGTAAACAGCAGGCTTCAGGTAGCTCTCCTGTGTCTGAAGAATGGGGACAGAAGTGGAAAAAGGTGGCCCTAGTAAAATTAAAAGATGAAATGGGGTCCACTGCAGTGCAACCACGACCTTATGATGGGGCAGGTATAAATAGGTAGGCAAGAACCTGGTGGGAGATAACAGGGTTAGTCCAATGAGGCTGAACCGGCTCGTTATCTCTAATCAAGGAGGGTGAGGTATTCCTCTAGCAGCTGAACTGGAGGTGTGAATAGCAAGAGAAGAGAAGCTGCTTTTGTAGTTAGCTAGCCACTTGTAATCTTTGTTCAATCCTTGATTGATTGTATCAAATTTGCAATTTGCAAATTTGCAATTTACAAAGATTATGGGTGGCTAGCTAACTACAAAGGCAGCTTCTCTTCTCTCCCTATTCACACCTCCAGTTCAGCTGCTAGAGGAACACCTCACCCTCCCTGATTAGAGATAACGAGCTGGTTCAGCCTCATTGGACTAACCCTGTTATCTCCCACCTGGTTCTTGCCTACCTATTTATACCTGCCCCTGGACACTTCCACTGCATGCATCCGACGAAGTGGGTATTAGCCCATGAAAGCTTATGCTCTAAAACTTTAGTTAGTCTTTAAGGTGCCACAGGACTCTTTGTCACTTCTGCAATTCCAGACTAACACGGCTACCCTTCTGATTCTTGACCTTATGATGTAAACCAAGTTTGGGTAAGACCTAAACTGGAACCTAGACTAGTGCCATTCGGACAAGTAAGTGTACAGATGGGAAAAGTAGCACCCAATACTTTCACTGAATTGGTAAATCAAATGAAGGAAAACATGGAAGAGTTCACAGAGTACATTAGGAGACAGGAGCTGCAACTCGATCGCAGGAGAGTGGATAAAAAGGAATTTCAAAGTCTAAAACTAAAATTAAGCAGGTTAACACCTAAAATTGATGCATGAACACAGTTAACTGCAACAAAAAAAGGGCACTCCTGACATCCATTCGGCATACAGACAAAAGCGACAGACACTGGGGAAACAAATTCAGGTTTAACAAGAGCAGGTAACTACCCCCACTCTCTTCTCAGAGCCAGGATAAAAACCACGGGCGCAGTTCCCAGCTGTGCAGGTTCCCAGTTGCTTTGACCCACAGAACCACACTCCGCACTCATATTTGAACATACAACCTTCTTTCTAAAATATTTTTATATACCAGTGAAGATTTTTCCTTTATCAGCCTTCTCAGTTTGCTGAACTTGCTGCTTCTGCCTGGACTTTCAAATACCTTGACTGAGTTAATCTGTCTTGGCTCAGGTCTCCCTACCTTCCTAGTTTGCTCTTTACCACCCCGTTCCCCGACCTCTCCTCACGTTGGCTCGCTCCCTTTGTTTTAAAAGTTAAAAGTTATAGTTTACAGAAACCTTCAAAAGATAAAGCAATTGAAAAAAGAACAAAACAAGAAACAAAGAAAACAAGGTAAAAACTTTACTTTAAATAAATCTAGTTAATTACTTATTTTAACCCTTCAGGAATGCAACAGCTGGAATTATTCCTAACTTTCTTGAAGATATGGTTGCTAAGCAACAGAAATGCAGACTCTGCTTCTAATGCTAACCACTCACTGATATTTGAAACATGGGCTTTTCTAATTTCATATAGCAGAGTTTTAAAATAATGTTAAATATAAAGTAATGCAAAACTCATTGTTATCAAATTAATACAATACATTTGGCAAATATTAATATATTTTTATCAATTTATATTAAAAGTTTTAAATAAGGTAGTAACTTCTTTATTCAAATGTTTAACCCTTTTTATTTTTGTTTGCTTTATTTTATATAGTTATGAACAGAATTCAGGTGCCATTTGTTTTTAACTGTAAGTTTGTCCTGTATGTCCTGTGTGTTATTCTGTGTTGTGTGCTGTGTGTGTCACGTGACTATTTTTTACTAGTTTTAGTTTATTGCAACAAAAGTAAGTTTTATATCCTTTAAAAATATATATGTATATGTGGCACCACACTATTTTAAGATCATGGTTGGGGTATAATCATAGTATTATTAGCACCAATTTTTTGTTCAAAGTTCAAAAAGGTTTCAGTTACAAATCTATGTACATATATTTCTGCCTCAACAAATACTGCAATTGCAAACAAAAGGAATTCTTTAACCAATCACAGTTTTGTTTTGTTTTTTAAGTTTATCTTATTTGTTATTCAAAGAAAAAAGGTAAGAGGAAACCTCAACATCAAGGTAAAGATAATATCAACAAAATGTCAATTTCTTGTTTGGGCTTTTTATAAACTTGTTTTCACTTTTAAATACAGGTATAAGAATATGATAGCAAAAATGTTTAAAAATAACAATTTATGCATAAAGCTAACCAAACAATTTAAACAGGTTTCCACTTTTGGCTCCTAACACAAAGCATCATCGAAGTTTAATACCTTCAAAGTATTTTCATGAACCTGTATTTAAAATTTATTTTGAGTTTAATTTTAGAGTTGGTTTAATTGTATATGTTTTTCCTTTGCTATGTTATGTTAATGGGAAGCAGTGGTTGTTAAAGTTTGTGCTCCTAAACAGTTAACAAGAATGAAATTGGTATCTCAAGCAAATTAGCTCTGAAAAGCTTGATAAAAATTATGTTATTGACTCTTTTGCTAACACAGAATGTTAAAAAAAGCATCTATTTCAGCAGTTAAGCATCATATTTAATATAAAATATTAGTAATTCACCTCAAAGGAAAATGAATGTCCATACAACAATTGGAAAAGTATAGCTTGTATTATAAAACACCTGGTCCCTATGACATTGTCAACAAACTAAGTTAAACTGTGTATTACGTTTGGGTTACTGAAAACAAAAAAGGAAAAACAAACAAAAAGCTTACTATTTAACTAACAAAAGGTGTTTAAGTTGTATCCCACAGATCAAAGACACTAGAAAGTATCACACCCTGAAGACATCAGAAAATATCAGTATAGAGTAAAGAAACCCCCAAGCATTAAGAAAAGAAAAATGAAGTGCTTTATATATAAGAGACTGGTCAAATACACCTCTATCTACCATATATGGAGAATTAAATTAACAACCAACTGAAAACCACTAGCTGAACCAGGATAAACTGTCATTTAATTTCAACTTGGTTACTGTGTAAAAACAACTGTATTATTGCTGTACTACTGTATTATCATTGTGCTGTTGTATTATTGCTGTATTGTATTATTGCTGTACAATATTTACAATGTGCATTACTTTGCTAAATTCTTTAACCAATACACTGGTAAAAATTAACAAACAAATGGCAGTAAACAACATGAAGGCAAGGAAAAAACAAAGTGGTAAACAAACAAAAATAACAAAAGTTACACCGTAACTACAGATTGCGTAAACAAATTCCCTGTTAGTACCAGTCATAATTTGCGTTACTGACACTGCATCCTGACTGAGACATATATTATTCAAAACAATCTTATACAGTGTCTGGATACCAATCCTGACACAGCAATATTTGATCAATTGGTTACTGTCCAGTCAGTAGGTTATCTGGAAGACAGCATCCATAAGAAACAACTGGCTGTACGTCAACCAGTGGTGTATCACAGAGCAGTTCAACCAATGGAACAGAGAAGCTAGCCACTTCTGTTTCCTGCCCAGTGAAGCTTACCGGAGGGTGACAACCAGCAATGAGGATAATCTATAACACGGATGGACAGTACTGTGTATTAACTAATTACAAGATATTTACATATAAAGGCCTCAGTGGTAGTGTCACTATTCCAAATTTCTGTTTTACTTCTCACATATATAGCACTGTGGGACACATTATCACAATCCCTATCCCAGTATTTCAAAACACTCAGCCTACTACTACTAATAATATAGATGGTAACTGTAATTACCCTAATACAAGTGGGTTGCTATCTGCAGTACCACAAGGACCAAACTATACCACCAGATTGGAAAAGAATTGGTACGCTTGCATATACAGTGCTGTTATATGTACACATACAGACTATACGTATATGCCTGTATACACTACAAATATATACACCATATCCATACTACTTATACATATTAATTATATGGGAGTGCCTCTAAGACTCAATTATAAAACTATGTTCCTCAGTCAAGGTCCAGGGCTTAACATTCCCAGGCCGACCATAAGGAACTACAAATAATTGGATAATAAAATCTGTCTATCAGTCGTATGAGGGAATGTGCGGACTTAAAGACAGGTGGGGCATGAAAGTATGGATGGTAAAAGGAGGTAACAACATAACAGTGTTGAGCCCACTGGGGTTATCTTTAGTGCATGCATTATGCTTTTCCGGGACGATGGGTAAACCTCCTTCCCATAAAAAGACGAACAGTGGGGGAATGTAGGAAGATGAGGTCTGAGGCCTGAACTGAAGTAAGGGTCAAGACATTGCTAAACAAAGTTAGGCTGTGAACCAGAGGCTGGCCCTGCTCACAGAAATTGGCAAGAAGAGGGCTGCTAGAAGAGGATCGTGTGCCAAGATGGCATCAGAACAGCTGGGTACGAACCCATCCCACACAGATAACAAGGAACAGGCAGACCCAGCCTAATGACAGTGTAAAGGGACAATATGATGGATAGACAATATGAAAGGACAATACGATATATAGACAGTGTGATGGATAGATACTATGATGGATAGATTTGTTCGAATCAACCTGTGAGAAAGCAACCAACCAACCTGTCAGAACGGCAATCCCGTAATAGAGGGGCTGCACCTCAATGCGTCAGGAGCGATGAGTAATCTGTTTGCAGAAGTGTATAAGAATACTTCCCTGAGTGGTCTTCTTCCTCCGGCCTAGGGGGGCAGCGGACGAGTCCTGTCACTGACTGAGCTGGGTCCGTTGTCAGGGAGCACATATGGACTAGCAGACCCATTGATATCTAATCCGGCTGAAGCTAGAGACTGTGTTTTGTTCGACAATAAATCTGGCTGGGTGCCTTTGTACCTTATTCGAGTCTGTGGTCTTTGGGGGTCTCTCGGGGTCTGCTCTGTGAGCGCTCTGCGCAGAGCTGGGGTAGCACACAGAGGGAACATGCACGTAGCCGACTGTATCATCATTGAACAAGCGCAGAGCACCACACCGGTCGCTACTGACAACATGGGGCAGGTGTCACCTATTGGGGTCATATGCCACTGAATCAGTCCCTCCAGGTTATTAGGGAAGGATGTGAGTATATTGTTGAGATTTTGAGCCTCTTCACTCCACATGGTGAGCTCACCCCCCCGCCCCCCGAGTGGTGAGTGATTCCAGAATGTTCCTAGGAAGGGTGAGCCTCTCTACACATAGGTATCTTCCAAATAACGTTTTGTTTAAACTGAACACAAAAATACCCTTTACAGTATATAACATCAAATGGATCTTTAAACTAATAGCACTGCATTTTTAATTCTGATTTTTTCCTCATTTGATTACACTGTGATTACTGTTCCCTTTATCTCAATAAAAGTCTTTAACATTATATTTGACTCAGTGTGAGCATCCTGTCGTACCCTCTGAAGGTCCCTGGCATACTCTGTGTAGCCTGATTCTGGGATCTGATTCTGATCCGATTAATTGGCGAGCTTATAACTCATACTATCCAAATTCATAATATTAACCTCCGAAATCAGGTATCAGATGTTGTGAGCCAGCCAGGAGACTCGAAGAGCATGTGACAGAAATTTTTGGGAATTCTCTTGGGAATCTCACCTGAGACAAAAGTGAAGAGTTAAATATAGAGAGCTAAAGTCCGATTTAGTCAACTGACTGACTGTCTTAGAGCACAGGAAATCTGATTTCCTGAGACTGCTTTTTAGCAATGGTCCCAGTATTTCCTGTTTCGTACTGTCGTTTGACTTAGAGTTTTGACTTAAAGGGCTTTTTTCCTTTCTTTTCTAACCAGAGGTTTTGTCTAACCATGAAAGATAAAAAGTAATAAAGAGGAATAGTATTATTTAAAGTCATGCATGCTGCAATTATTTATTCCCCTCAGTTCTCCCAGGCTCCACCCCGAGCCATCTGCCTCAGTTTCTCCAAGCTGTTTGGCAGGTCCCGACAAGGGAAAGAGACCTCTTGATCAGCCACAAGCACATTAGCCATCAAGGGAAGAGGGGGGAACTCACCCTCACCCCCTATTGTCTTCCTGGGATTTGTGAAGTTCTTTATTTTAGATTTTAAATGAGTTCTATTTTACAGGTTAAGGTGAGTGGAGCACGGACAGGAGTAGAATCTGTAGGAGTTGCCCACAGTATGGCTTTGGAAAACTTTGCCGGAAAATATGTTCAGGAGCATGGAGGAGGTTTAGTACAACTAAGCCCTGGTCGACACAAGGGGGGATCGATCTAAGTTACCCAACTTCAGCTACAAGAATAACATAGCAGAAGTTGGCATACTTAGATCTACTCACCGTGGCATCTTCATCGACTCCGCCTGTGCCTCTTGAGGAGGTGGAGTACTGGAGTTGACGAGAGAGCACTCGGGGATCGATTTATCGCGTCTACACTAGACGCGATAAATTGCCCCCTGCTGGATCGATTGCTACCCACCAATCCGGCGGGCAGTGTAGACAAAGCCTAAGAGATAGTGAGATGATCTCTTGAGCATTGTAACCCAGGGAGTATTTGTGGATGAGGGGTTTGCCGTTGAAACACAAGAAAAGAAAGGCTAACCTGGTGCAAGGAACAGCTGTTGAGTGTCTGCTCCTGGCCTGCAGAAGGGGAGGAAATTGAAAAAGAAATTCGAATTACTGAGAAAAGCCCAGCAAACTTTGGAGAAGAACGGTAAGGTTATTAAGGAGTTAACGAATTGGCTGCATGGAGTGTTGGAGGCACGATTAGCACTTTTGCAGAAGAAGCGGGAGATAGAGAAAAAGTTCGAGTGGGAGTAGGGAGCAGCCAGGAAATTCACCATTGGCGGGAGCGAGTGGCTGCCAGATTAAAATCACTGGAGGGTTATTGTAGCGGGACCGTCATCCCGCTCTGGCCCTGAAGGGGTTAAAAGCAGCCCTGGAGAGGGCTGCAGCTGGGGAACGCAGCAAAACCCAGGCTGAGTAGAAGAGCAGCCACAGTTGGGGCCAGGCGCAATCAGGCCACAGCTGGCCCTGATCAAGAGGCTGAGAAGCAGGAGCTAGGCAGTCTGTCCCCAGACTGGGACGGAGCAGGGCCTGGCTGTCTGCAGGACAGGGTACTGAGGGGGAACAGTGCTGGGGGAATAGGCAGGAGAGCTGGGGAGCTCCAACTGAGCAACTTCCCAGGCTGCAGGCCTGAAGTGAGGCCTAAGAAAGGTACTGGGCTGCAGGGACAGGCAGCAGGTCCAAACCCCCTTGCCTGTGATGACTGGCAGTAGCCCTAGATTGAGGTGAGGTGGGGACAGTGGTTTGGGGGTTCCCCAGGGAGGGGAGACCCAGGCAGAATGTGGGCGGATTGCCAGGGGGCAGGTAAGAGGGGCACCGGGGCCCGACTGGGACACGGGGGACAGCGGACAGCGAGACACCGGCCTGCAGAGGGCATTCAAGGCTGGAAAGAGTTAATTCCCAGATGGCCAGCAGGAGGCGCTGCAGGGGTGAGTGGTTACTGCCACTGCAGTTATAAATCTGACCACGTTCGGCTGGCGGAGGAAATCAGAGAGTTGGAAAGTGTTTGTGATGGGTTAGAGGGAGAGAAGACTTGTAGCAACGTTGAGCAAGTGCCCACTCTTGAAACATACCTGAGAGAAAGAGGAAGCCCAGAGGTACCCACGGAGGCACAGACTGTGAGAGAGATAAGAGGGGATGAAGTATCGGTCCCTGTCCCCATTAGTATGGTGGAACCGATGGAGATAGAGCAACCCGGGGGGCCAATGACTAGAAACAGGGTGAGACAGTGAGCTCAGGCTGACAGGGTACCTTCAGGAGCGGAGCCGGAGAGTCAGAAGAGGAAGTTAACGGTGCTGCAGCTACCAACAGTCCGGAAGTCGGAAGTCGGAAAGGGAAGTTCCAATGTGGGACAGCCAGTGGTGGAGTCAAGTGACATCTTAGAGGAAGCGAGTGGTGATGCAAAGAATGAGACCAGGGGGAGGAGCTATCCTCTCCTCTGTTCGGTTGGCCCCCTTATAGTGAAGAGGGAGGGCCTTTAGAGACCGTGGTCATTCAAGAACTAGAGGATGTGGTGTCATGGAGGTGACACAAGTAGTTAATGTCTACGATGTAGTAATCTCTAGGTTATAACAGAGAGACACAACAGCCAAGGGATGCCATTCTCACACCTCCACCCAGTGTCACATTGGCATCATATAGGCCAGGAGACCCATTCCCTTCCAGTGGGCACCTACTGGCATTTGGGAGTCATCAACACTGCCTAGGTCCCTACAATTTCGTGGCCCTTCTTCACCCACTTTGTATATGCTGGTATCACCTATAGAACGCCCAGTAACACCAAATCTTAGTGAGCTGAGGAATGTCCTGTGTCAGAGTGGAGATGCTTTAAGTATAGGACGTAGAGGTTTTATGGAAAGTTACCCGGCTCGCCCAGGATTATATTCAGGGCAAAGTTCTGACAGCTCTGATGAGGAAAACACTGATTCAGGTAGGAGAACCCCATACCTTATATTGGGAAGTCAAGCTCTAGAGTCCTAAATTCAGATCCAGATGAAAGAAGCCCAGATCTGATCCAGGGAGGAGAACCCCAGATTCCAATTCAGATTACGCCATAGCAGTTGTTAGAGATATTAAGACCCTAGATTTGGTAGCTAAGCAAGCAGGGATGATGGGGAATTCTTCAGCAGAGAAACAGAGGTGTTTGGTAATGAGACCTGGAGAGAAGCTGGGGAAGGGGAAGCTGATGAGCTGGGTTTGCAAGCTGAGAAGAGGGCGCTGGGAAGCAGTAAGCCTGGATTTGAAGAGACTGATTTGGTTCCATTGATTTCCAGGAGGCCAACGCAAGACTCAGCCCAAGAAAATCTCGCTCCTGCAGACACTCACATTGTTCATAAAAAAACCCAACAATCTGCACCTTCAGGCACTTAAATACCTTTTAAAATCTGGCCCTATGTCCACTATATCTAGAGGAACTATACACAATTGTGTCTGTTTTCTTTTCAGCTGATTGTTGCTCTCGGAAGTAGGAACTGTCTTGGACAAGAAGAAAACTGAATTATTGACAGACAGAAGCCCCCTCCCTAGGTGTGTGACTTCAGAATTTTGAAAGAAATTGCTAAAAACAAGGGAGGAACCCACTCATAGGCCAGGTAAATACAGAAATAGTGTCTGAATGACTAACACATAAAGTGTCTCTTTTAAGCAGAGAATGAAAGAAAATGTTGAGGCACCAATGCCATCTACTGGATAGTGATTGATGTAGCAGAAAAAATAATAGAAAATCTCACAGCTTGTTGCAAGGGTCTGATAGAAAAGAAGAGGACTGGGGTCCTCCAATGAACCCCAAAACAGGGTACATAAACTGGGGCGAGCATGGTGGATTTCACAGTTAACCAAAGCCCCCAATGAAGCTGAAGAACACAGAAGTACGTCAAGATCTGCGGACAAGCCATGGGTTCCGCATGCCCCTTTCACAGGGTTAGGCGAGAGGAAGTGGTGAGAGTGGATTTTGGGAGACTGCTCTGAGGGAAGGTTGGATTTTCTTGGCAAAAGGAAAATATTCACAGAAAGTGTCAATTTCTCTCAACGACTGTCACTGTTTTCTCACAAACTCAGAAAACATTTGGCAAACAATAAAACACTAATCCCTTTTCAGCTAATATATTGTCCAGGTTGTTAGCTGTCAGCAGGTCGCAGCTGAAGCAGAAACAAACCCGGCTCTAGGGCACAGAGAGAAACGTGTCCCAGAGGAGAGCCCAGAGAAGAGGCAGGGGTTCTCAGAAACCAGGGAGGTGGGTGAGGACTCCCATGACTCTGTAACACAGAGAAGCAGGGTTCTCCGAAGTATGGGAGGGGCTGAGACTAGCTTCTTTCCAGCAGAAGACAACATGCCTGCAGGGGCAGGAGAGGTGTTGTCTGGGATTAAGGAAACTGTCCCAGTTGTTAAGTGGCAGAGTTCTGCAGGTGAACAAGAGACAGAAGCTTTCCTAGGAAACACAGAGAAATGTGTCTTAGGAGGGGGCCCAGAGGAGGAAACGGGGGAAGGAATAGTGGGGGAACAGGCACATCTCCTCACTAGTCACTCGGGGCAGGATGCCCAGGACAGTCGGAGGATGCTGGGTCAGCATCTGTGCACCCAGGCACTCACCCTGTGACCCAGGTTTGAGGAGGAACAGTGTACCTGACCGCCTGCTGGGGGGCGGGGAACAGTCACACAGCTGAGTTCTCAGAGACAGAGAAGGGGGTGGTGCAGGGCACCCCAGTCCAGGAATGTTATTCCTGATGAGTTTTTGGTAAGTAACTGTGTCTCTTTACATCAAGTTGCAGCTCCAACGCCTGTAAGAGTAGAGGAGTTGGGACCAGGAAATTGCCAAGTGGTTTATGGATCCCACCCGACACTTGTTTGTATTGCCAGAATACAGACAACACAGCTTACGGGAGGCTGTCCCCCAGGCTGATGAGACACAGAGAGCATTTATGGGAAAGCTGCTGGGAAAGGGTGAATAGGATCAAAGGATAAATACACCTCGCCCAGAGAGCACAGATCCCAGCCCTTGGGGGGTCAGGGAAGGACTCAGTGCTGGGAAGGGGAAACACAGGGTAACCTCAAAAGAGGATCTGGATTTTCTACATATGTACAATGGACATAACTGGACACTGCAAGAGGGAGGTTCATGCGGTTATGTCTGGGACCGGAGATATTTGCTAGTGTCATTTGGTTGCAGGTAGCCGGGAGCAGTTTACATGCCAGAGGCTGTGTGTGAACAGCCCAGGAGTGAGGTTCTCCCATTACAGCAGGGTCAGGCTGGCTCCTAGAGTCAATGATTGGAGTGGCCTAGCAGATCACCAGTCTGGTAACACCAAAAGGGATTGTCACAACCATCCTATAGCTTTTGAACTGGAAACTCGTAACCAGCAGCCCAGTGTGGCCTCTTCTCCCCTGCTCCCCCGTGAAGAGACCCCACTTGCAAAGCCCATCAGGAAGGGTTAATGGGGCAGCCCGGAAAGGGCCCCTGGATCTCAGCGGTGCTGGGAGTGGAGACGAGACCTTGCGCCCCTCTCCAAGGCTCTGCTTCTCCAGCCAGCGGGGCCAGGTTGGGAATGGGATACTGAAAGCTTTCCTGGGAGGGAGATCTGCCTCTACCACCCCCAATGGGAAGTCATAGCTAACGGGGAGGAGAAGCAGCTGGCCGGGTCCCTCTCCCAACAACATAGCCATTAAAGGGCCAGTGACGGGTTTCTAGTGCAGAGGGGCAGGACACCTGGGTTCCCTCCCCAGCTCGGAGAGGGCAGTCGGGTCTAATGATTATAGTGTGTGTGTGTGTGTCTTGTGAGGCTGGGTATCAGGGCTCCTGGGTTCTATCCCATACTCAGAGACAGGATGGTGGCTTTAGTGGTTAAAGGGGGGAGAGGACACCTGGGTTCTCTCCCCGGCTCTGGGATGGGAGTGGGGTGTTGTGGTTAGAGTGTGTGTGTGTGTGTGTATATGTGTGTGTGTGTATGGGAGGCTTTTGGGGCCAGGAATCCTGGGAATCCTGGAATATTTACCTTGCTTGGAGCTGTGTGGTGGGGGGAGGGGTTGGGAGCCTGGACTCCTGGGTTCTCTCCAGCTCTGGATGGGGTGGGGGTCCAGCGGGGAGGTCTGGGACTGGAAGGTCAGGCTTTTGGGGTTTCATTCCCACCTCTCCCCACCTGTATATTTCAATGGAGAAGGTTCAGTTGTGCTCAATGCTGGACATCTGCTGCTTGGCAGAGCCCACCTTGCGGGTGACTTTGTCGGACCACGTGATGGAGGAATCAGAGTCATTGTGCAGGGTCTTGATGCCCTCCCAGCCACCAGCTGAGGCCCTCTTGGGAAGAAGGCCAGCACGTCGGGGTGGATGGAGAAAGAGCGTGGATAGAGAAAAACACACTGTACTGGTAGCACTGAACCCCCCCTTTGTCGTCCAGCTTGATCAGGGTTGGGATGTCGTTGATGGTGAAGTAATAGAGTCCCTTGGAGCATTCAGGATTCAGAGGGGAGTGGGAGCTGATGAGGAAAATGCTCAGGTCAGAGGCACAGATCAGAGCAGCCAGTGAACCAGCCCCCACGCCCCCTGGCTCAGGGTGGCTGGTGACTCAACCCCTCCATCCCGCCCCATATTTCCTATGGATGGTGATTATCCAGGATTTTATTAACCAGGATTAATTTTTTCCCTATCATCCTGGATAATCGAGAGTCTACTGTACAGGAGAAATGGCACCCCCTACTGATCGGGAACGGGAAATGCAATTTTCTATTTGAATCCGGGACGTCCGTTGTCACAGGGGATTGTTGGCAGTGTTGGTAACACTGGAGCTACCGGGAGAGAAGAACGGAGCAATTGGCATAGGTCCATCAGCCTGGAGAGCCTGATATTCCAGCCTTCTACACCTAGCAACACTTACCAACGCCACCCACAGGTCTTTTGTCTCTGAATAGTCCCTGCCCATTTCAACTGCTGTGGGGTGCTCACCTGATCACTCCACTGCTCTGCTCCCAGAAAATCACCCCACAGAGTGTGCACGTTACAACAGAGGCAACTAGGAACCAGCAACAGGAGTTATTCACGCTTTATGGTCTTGCTGGAGAGCGAGGCTTCCTGTGCCGCAACGAGCAGTGTGGGGAGGGGACGGTTGGTTTGTCTCTCTTGAAGTTTGCTCATCTTGTGGGTCCGGGTTTCCCCTCTGGTGTTGCCTGTTAGAGCAGCAGAGAGCTCAGCATGGGAAGGGCTGGCCCCAGACACCACCCTGTAGAGCTGCTGTCCCGTCCCCTCCAGGGTGATGGCTCCTTGGCCCAAACCTGCCTTGGTGTCCTTCTGGCTCCTGTCTCTCTGCTCCATCACCCTGTCTGGTAAGTGACCCCTGTTCTCCTGGCTGCCTCAGTCCCATTTCCTCTCCCTGTCCTTTCCCCCCAGGGCTGGGTTCTGCAGGACTCCCTTGGGTTGGTGTCCTACAGGCTAGGTCCCGTTCTCATCCCAGACTCTCTGTTTCCTACAGGGGTTCACCATCTCTCCTATCTCCAGCTCATCTCCCCTCAGGTGACCTCTAGTCTGCCCAAGCGACTGCGAGTGATGAGGGTGAATGACCTGGTGCTCTCAGTCTATGACAGCAACACCCGCAGCCAAGCTCTGAGTGCCTGGCCTGGGACTACTGGGTGGAGACCGAGTACCAGGGCCTGGTGTGAGAGATGAAGTCCAGCTCCCCAGAAAGAGGTGAGTCCACAGACCCCATCACTCCATTTGGCTCAGGAAGACGATGAGCAGGTGACTGGGTAGGAGGGAGCTCTGGGAGGGTACACCAGAGAGCATAAATAGTGGTTAAAGTGGGGGTTTGGATCCAGGACTCCTGTAGGAGGGGAGTGGGATCAGGTGGGTTGGAGCAGGAGGGCTGGGAGGCAGATCTCCTCAGTTCTTTCCCCAGCTCTGGGAGATGAGTGGGGTCTGGTGGGTTGCGGAGGGGGTGGGCCACTAGGAATCAGGACTCCTGGGATCTATGCATGGGAGAGCTTTGCCCCTACTCTGCCCCCTGGTGGCAGCCCCATGCTCAGTTGCTCACGCCTCCATTCTTCCCCCATAGCCCTACTCCATGCAGATCCCGAAGACCTGTGAATTGGATGGTGACATCTGAGCTGTCATCAGATAGTCCCTCAAATGGGGAGGATGTGCTACAGCCCCAGACTGACCAGAACCGCTGGTTCTCAGAGCGCCTGGGAAGTGGCAGAGCCCTGGAACCACGAAGGGGAGACTTCCACTGTCATGAAACTTTTCCCGCCCCAGGAATGCATGTTATGAACAGTGTTCACTCTGCGTCACTGTTCAGAAGACAGATGACTGTTCTGCTGATGCAGGGGGCCGTAAGGGGCCGTATTGCCCAGCGTGGACACAGCCACGGACCTTCAGCTCTGCTTCAGATGCAGCTAAGCCAGCCGGTGGCACCTGGACCACAGCACTTTCTCTCTCAGATGCTGAGTGACCAGATGCAGAGCTGGCCGTGCTAGGGCCGTCAGTTTGCACTGAGGCCTCATGAACCACGCTTGGTGAAGAGGAGGCGCTAGGGGTGGAGGCTGGTGACAGATGAGGACAAAATAATGGAGTTTACAGGGAGGAGTGTATCTCTGTTGAACTTCCATCCTGTGCTGTTCCCCACCCTCCAATCCCCCCTGCCCTCAGAGCTCCCAGCCCCCTCTACAACATCCTCCCATTTTCATTCTCTTCCCTCCCACCCCACCGGGCGGCATCTCAATCATTCTGCATTTGGGAAGTTGTGGCACTTTATGATGCTTGAGTCATAAATACAATTTTCATCTTGAGGGAAATTGTTCGGGGACCCCCTAGTCCCTGAACTGTGTCTTCAACTCAGGGGGTTGGGGATTTTATTAGCGGCTGCTTATTATACCTGTGGAGGGACATATCAGCTTATCCTACTTGTGAGTCTTTTGGGCCTTATGGAACCCCATCAGCTGGTGCACTTAAGATATCGTGGTCACATGTCATCAAGGCCCCCTACAAAATATACATGGCAATGGGACACTAATTTTACATTTGCTATATGAGGTCATGTGATGGGAAATTCATGGGCACTGGTGATCCTGAGAATATTGCTTTACCCTGTACTGTTATATTTATCTCTTGTTTAATATAATTACTGTGTGGAATATATTGTGTGCGTCTGTGTTGTTTCTGGGGAGTGTCCAACTACCAGGCAAGTAAGTGGGGGTTATCCTGTGGTTAGAGATTTTCTCCCAAGCTGCCCTGGTGGGAAGGATGGAGGGAGACTGGTGCTAAGGGAGGTAACTGGGTGGATGGAGGGAGGAGCACTACACACAGAAGTGAAAAGCTCTTTATTAATAGAATTTTGATCCGTTGCTTTACAAACTATGATACTTAAGATATTAATTCTGGCCGAAAGTCCGGCTCATGTAACGGATCAGGTAGTTTGGCTCCTAGCTCCTGTGAAATGCTTGGTCTCGTTCCCACAGCGTCTCCCTCTCAGCTCGCTTTCAGAGCGACACCAGACCGAAAATCTCAGGCCCGAGCCGGTTCCTCCACGCTGCTTTCGCTTTCGTTGCTGCTCCATTTTGTCAGGCTGATGCCGTTATAAACGTTTCCTTATCTGTCCATAATGTCTCTCAAAACCATTTTCGACCAAGGTCCACTGACGGCCGCTTAGTGACATTTTACACTTGGCATGTTAATCAACTAAATAGTGTGAAACAATATTTTCAACGGGTGTAACCCTAAGCAGGAGCGGGTGTGGCCTGCGGGGTCTGGGAGGGGGTTTGGGTGGAGGAGAGGGTTTGGGTTACAGGCTGTGGGAGAGAGTTTGGGTGTGAGAGGGGTGTGGGCTCTGGGGGGGGGGTGCGTGCTGGGTGCAGGCTCTGGGCTGGGAGAGAGGGTTTTAGGTGCTGCGGGGGCGTGTGTGTGGGGCCTGGGGATGAGGAGTTTGGGGTGCGGCGGGAAGGCTGCCGCCCCTGGTCTGGGGTGGGGGGCGCAGAGAGGAGGATTCCCCCCGCCCTCTCTCCACCAGCAGCGCGCTCAGGGGGAGAGGAGCAGAAGGGACAGGGTCACTCCCCGGCTCACACTCACCCACGTCCCCTCAAGCTGCTGCTCAGGAGGTCCAGGCAGGAGAAGACCCCCCCCCCCCCCCCGAGCTGACTGGGAGCTCCTGCTCAGGGGTGGGGGCTGCCATGGGCTCCTCCCGCCGCAGGCGCAGCAGCGGACTCTCCCTAATAGCGCACCACTCCCCTGTAGCCGGCGCAGGAGCGGCGGCCGGGCAGGGAGCGCAGCGCGGAGCTGCGGGGCAAGTGCGCGGGGGTGACACGCGTGGCCGGGGGATGCTCGGGGTGGGGGGTGCGTGGAGGCAGCAGGTGGGGCCAGGGGAGAGACCCGGCTCTGAACGTGGGGGGAGCTGGGCCTTGATTTTGCTGGAGACCAGGCACCACGTGGTTTTATTTGTCTTGAACATGCGAGCCTGGAGTTCCCCTTTTGTGTTTCCGCTCAGAGCAGCAGAGAGCTCAGCACAGGACGGGGCGGCCGCGCCTTCTCCAGCTCTCCGGGTCCCGGCCCAGACACCACCCTGCAGAGCTGTCCCGTCCCCTCCAAGGTGATGGCGCCTCGGGCCAAACCTCTCTCGGTGCCCCTCTGGCTCATGGCCCTCTGCTCTGTCTCCTTGGCTGGTAAGTGACCCTGTTCTGCCGGACGCCTGGGTCCCCTTCCCCATCCCGCTCTTTCTTCCCCAGGGCTGGGTGCTGCAGGGCTCCCTTGGGTTGCTGTCCCAGATGCCTGAGTCCTATTCCCATCCCGGTCTCTCTCCTTCCTACAGGGGTTCACCATCTCTCCTTTCTCCAGCTCATCTCCCCCTGGGTGGCCCCTGGTCTGCCCAAGCGACTGAATGTGATGAAGGTGAATGACCTGGTGTTCTCAGCCTATGACAGCGACACCGGCAGGCTGGCTCCCCGCAACGGGTACAACCCGGACGACCAGCATTTCTGGAGTGCAGGCAGGGCTTATTGCATGGCCTGGGACTCCTGGGTAGAGACCAAGTACCAGACCCTGGTGCAGGAGGTGAACACCAGCTCCCCACAGGGAGGTGAGTCCCTGAGCCCCAGCACTCGGCTTTGGAAGGGGGTTTGTGAGCAGCTAAAAGGAGATAGGCAGGAGATGGGGGAAGGGTGCACCAGAAGGGAGTGAGTTCCCTGATACATAGTGTTTAGAGGTGGGAGGGGGACTGGGATTGTGGACTCCTGGGTTCTCTCCCTGGCGGTAGGAGGCAGCGGGGTCTAGTGGGTTAGAGCAGGACATGCTGGGAGTCAGGACTCCTGGGTTCTAGGCATGAGAACTTCTCCCCCGCTCTGCCCCCTGGTGGCAGCTCCGAGCTCAGTTACTCACACCGCCATTCTGCCCCCAGAGCCTTACTACATGCAGATCCTGAAGACCTGTGAGCTGGACGATGCCACCGGTGCTGTCCGAGCCGTCACTAGATATTCCCTCAATGGGGAGGACGTGCTGCGGTACCAGTCTGACCAGAACGACTGGTTCTCAGAGAACCCAGCAGCCGGGCGAGTGGCGGAGCACTGGAACCGCGAAGGAGAGATTTTCACTCTGAGGAACCTCTTCCAGCCCCAGTTTTGCAGCTTCCGGATCAAAATGACTCTGCCTTTAATTGCTCAGAAGACAGGTGACAGCTTTGACGATGCTCCTCACTCCCAATCCGCAGCCCCCTGGAATCCCATTCCCTGTGACTAACCTTTTCTCACCCTCCCCCAGCCCAGCCCTCAGTCCATGTGGCCTTCGTCCCAGGGACCCTGGACTGGCGGCGCCGCCTCGTGTGCCACGTGACGGGGTTCTATCCCCGTGACATCGAGGTGACCTGGGAACGAGGGGGCCAGGTGGCCCTGGGGGAGCAGATGTCCAGCGGGATCCGGCCAAACGGGGACCCCACCTTCCAGATCCAGGTGTCCATCGAGCTGAGGCAGGAGGGGATCAGTCCTGCAGAGTATGTGTGTGTGGTGAGACACAGCAGCTTGGGGGATGCCCCTCTGAGGGTGACCTGGGGTGAGTACTGGGGGGAGTAGAACAGGGGGAGCAGTGGGCAGCAGCTAGGAATGGGGATCTCCTACTGAGGGGGCAATGGAAACAAGGGGTGGGGGAAAAGGGAGTTGAGAAGAGCAGAATGACTGTTTTGGGGGGTACCGGGATATGAGTGGCCAGAGAGAAGCGGTAGGGGGAGGTAGAGAAGTGTTTTGGGGGTGCTCAAGGGGAGGGGCAGGCAGAGGAGCACAATGTGGGGCTGAGAGGTGAGGGGAAAACACCGGGGCAGGTTTGGGCAGCTGGCACATCCTGAAGGGGATGCAGAGGAGGGGTGCTAGTGGGGCACAGAAGGGAGGGGAAAGGCGAGAGGGGATTCACTGACTGGGAGGGGAAGGCGGAGAAGGGGCTGTCTAGATGCAGGGCAGGCACACTGGGGATGGGTGGCTGGGAGGGGATGGGAGGGGATGGAGGCTGACTGGGCAGTCACTAGCCCAGAGGGATCAGACAGGAGCAGGGGCAGGCCCCAGGGGCAGTGAGAGACAAAAGGGCTTTGGGGCACCATGGCTCAGTTTGTCCCGGGGCATTTCCAGATTCCCAGGCCGCAGGCCAACCCGGTGTCCTGGTGATTGTTCCTGTCTGCATCCTCGCAGTGCTGGGAATTGGGGCCCTGGGCTGGTACCTGAAGAGGAGGTCAGGTGAGTGATGCCTTCCCGCAGTACAGCACAGCGTCCCCTAGAGCCCCTTGGAGGTACTAGGTCCAGCACTGAATAGTGGGGGAGAGCGCCCCCTACTGAGCCCCCACCCTGCAGCACTTGGTCTCCCAGACGCAGACCAAGCCAGCCTGGCCCTGCTTGGCATGAGATCCCAGGGGCTCCATACTGCCCTGGCTGGATAAAGGGGCAGTGGCTGTGGGAAACTGCCCCCCAGTTTTGACCCCATGTTCCCCACGCCCCCTCTCCCCACCCTCCCAGGCAGCATGGTGTCCAGATGAGTCAATTGTTGCTTGTGCTTCCCCTGCAGGGGCCCAGAAGGGGCCGTATCACCCAGCACAGACACAGCCAGAGACTCTCGACTCTGCTCCAGCCGACTAAGTCAGCAGGAGGCTCCTTGTCCACAGCGTCTTCTCTCCTAGATGCCACCAAGTGACCAGACACGGAACTGCTGTGCAACGATCATCACCGCAGATTGGAGACGTGTGGACCAGCCCTGGCAAACGGAGGGTAGAAGGGGCGGGGGCCAAAATCCCTGAAGTACAGGGTGGGGCGTGTGACTTTGTACTCCATATCTTTTATGGAAATATGCTTATGCATATGAATATGATGTAAATGGAATATGCAAACGGTCCCTTTTATGGTGTTTTTAGGAAGCTTGTCATCTACTAAGTGTGTTCATTCTATTTGTTTGCGTGTATTATTTCTATTTGTGGAGTTAGAGAATAAGATATAAACTTGTATCACTGTTGTAGTGATCCCAGTGAGGGCCGTCACTGGGCATTAGGAGCTTGATGATTGTCATTGACTAGGACAATTGACTGTAAATGGTTTCTTTATCTGCAAGCCCACCTGTGTATGTGGAGGCCAACCCAGGAAGAATGGAGACTAAGGGTCTAACAGTGACACGTGACCATGTCACATGATACTGAATCCAGCTTAGTCCTTGTACCTGTCCATTGATGAGGCGGGGGTAGGGACCAAGCACAGAGAAAAGAGTCCCGCCTTGTGCCAAAGCTATAAAAGGAGGTGGAGCAGGTCAAAAGGAGGCCAGCCATGAGGAGATCCCTGCTTACCACCTGAGATATCTGCTGAATCTAACAAAGATTGTACCAAGGGAAAGGATCAGGCCCAGACTAGGAAGGAGTTTAGTCTGTGAAAGAAGCTTATTGGAATATTTCTGAGGGTGAGATTTACCTGTAATCAATTTCTTAATATATTGTGCTTAGACTTGAGTGTTTTGTTTTGTTTTTCTTCGTGACTCACTTTGTTCTATCTGTTATTACTTGAAACCTAAATCCTACTTTTTATACTTAATAAAATCACTTTAGTTTAATAATAAACCCAGAGTATGTAATTAATACCTGGGGGAGCAAACAGCTGTGAGTATCTCTCTATCAGTGTTATAGTGGGAGAACAATTTAAGGTTTATACAGAGTAAGATGGATTTAGTTGGGCTCTGGATCCCATAGGGAACTGCTTGTCTGGGTGCTGGAGACAAGTAGCCTGATCAGCTGTTTTCAGTTTAGTCTGCAGCTTTGTGGGCGTGGCCCAGACCTTGGGTCTGTATTGCAGCAGCCCCCCTCCCTGCTTACCTTATTGCTGGACCATGCCCTGAATTGCAGACTTTCGCCTTGGCTCCCCACCTCAGGACGTGGCTCCTCTATTTTTGTGTCTGCCAGTTTACTACTTACCAGTAGAAAAGTCTTCACTGAAACATTTTAAAAAAGGAACCATCTAATGAGATGAGACCTGCTTTAATTAATTACTTAAATAGTAAAGAGGAACAAAGAGGATTTCAACATATTGCAAAATAATTGCAAAAATTTTAGCGACACAACTGAACACCATTATCTCATGAAATGAAACACAGATGAGTTTGGTTTCATTAAAGGAAGATAGGCTGCTTACAGTATGAGAAAAATCGCTCACTTGATCCACCAAACACAGATGTCAGATGTACCCTCCATAGAATTATCTCTAGATACAGAGAAAGCATTTGATAGGGTTGAGCATTTGCCTGATCTAATGGCAGTTCTTAAAAAATACAGATTTTCAGCATTTTCCATATTCCTGAATTGGGTCAATGTCTTACACAACTCTCCCTGCACTTTACTCCAACTAATGGGAATTATTTCTCCCACTTTTCTGCTAAAAAGAGCACCAAGACAAGGTTGTCCCCTCTCACTCCTCCTTTTTAAGCTCACTCTTGGACCACTGGTAAGCTGCATACATCAGCACTCAGCCACTGAGCGACTCCCACCCCGGGATAATAAGAATGGGTTCCCCAGTGGCTAGAAGGGCCGGGAGCAGGCAGAAGCCAATCATGGCCCAGTGAGCAGGATAAAAAGGGCCATCAGCGCCTGCCAGGGGCCAGTTCAGATGGAGCAGGATGGAACCGACTGGGGCGGAAGATTCTCCAATTCGTGGGAGGGTCGGTGGACATGTCTGGGGGCCTTTCCCTTCCTGTGGGGCACTGCCTCCCATCCACCTCCCGTGTGGGAGGATTGGCAGTTCAGGCAGGTGGGAATGGGACACTGAACCTTTCCCCTCCAGGTGAATGGTGCGAGGGCAGGAGGGGAGGAGGAAATTAAAGACGTACATAACTGCAGCTTAACATGCTCCTAGTACTTGCAGCCCTGTACGAAGATCATTATTATCATCCCAGCTCCCTCCTGCTTTCCTTCTTTTGTCTCCATTTTTTCCTCCTATATACTCCAAACCGAGGAGAAAACCAAGGAAATTCAACCTCAACAACATGGTGAATGTTGAAAAAAATCAAATCTTTATTAAGGCTTGATACATTTTTTGGTTTTCAGCAGCAGATTCGACCCCAGAATGATCCTAAAGCACAATTCAGGCTGCGAATTCTAATGAGCGAGGACCAGGAGAACACATCTTGAAATTGTCTGCCTTGGTAATAAGATTTGGAGAGTAAGAGGGGAAGGGGAAGCAGATGAGTCGGGTTTGCAAGCTGGGAGGAGGCCATTGGGGAGTGCTAAGCAAGAATTTGAAGAGACTGATTTGATCCCATCAATTTCCAAGAAGCCAACGCTCACACACACACATCAACAATAGCTTCATGGTGCAGCATTCTCCATCCTCGTGGGCGCTTAGGGGACTGGAGGCAGTGGGATGCATCTGGGTGGGTAAACTGGATGTCTCTGCAGAACAAGACAGGCTTCTGGCCTATGCTGAGTTGGTACTGCCAGATGTACAGGTTCTTTTAGGGCTCCAGGGTCACCTGGAGTGACTCTTCCTCTTCCCAGGCTTCGTTCCAGTCCTCCTGCTCCTTGCGGATGCTTCTCCCTCCATATTCGGCCTTGAGGGAGAACTGGAATTGGGTGATGAGTTTGGTGAGCTCTCCAGCTCTGAGGGTCATCTCAGCGGAGATGCTCCAGTTGTGTTCAATCCTGAACATCTGCTGCTTGGCGTATCCCACCTTACAGGTGACCTTGTCGGACCAAGTAATGGAGGAATCGGAGTCATTGTGTAGGGTCTTGATGCCCTCCCAGCCACCAGTTAAGGCCTCTTTGGTGAGGGTCAGCCCCCTAGGGAAGAAGGCCAGCACATTGGGGTGGATGGAGAAAGAGCATTGATGGTCAGAGAAAAACTCATTGTACTGATAGCACTGAACCCCCCATTTGTCATCCAGCTTGATCAGGGTTGGGATGTCATTGAAGTAATAGAGCCCCTTGGAGCATTCTGGCTTCAGAGGAGTGCGGCCGCTTAGGAGGGGTATGCTCAGGTTACTGACGTAGATCACATCATTCTTCTCTATGGAGATGATGTAGAACCAGGAACCACAGTGTGTGTAGCGGTCCCAGCCACGGTAGTAGGGATGCAGCTCACGGACCTCGGCCTCGGCATCTGTGGTCAAGTCCTTCACCACCCAATAGGAGTTGCCCTTGATGACATAGATGTTGGGGAGGTTCTCATTGTCATTCAGGTAGTGATCCCCACCCTGGCATGCAGGGTGCAGTCTCTGGATCTTAATGTCAGTCCTGCTATTTAGATTCTCTGTCTGCAGGTAGCAGCCCAGGTCAGAGCAGACGATGAAGAATTCCCTTTGATTATGGAAGATGTCGGTGTGCGGGGAGTCTTTGTGAGGCACCAATGGTCCATTGGCAGGAGTCCAGTTCTGAGGTGGGGACAGAAGAGGCTAGCAGGGAAGGGAGGACCTTAGATTACCTGATCTTTTGTGAATTTTTGATGCTTGAAGACCCCCCCAATTTCAACATCAACCAGGCAACTGGGATAGGGATTGGTACAGCCCTGGGAGGTGTATACAGTGAAGTCTCCTAGATGTACTCTGTGCCTGTAGCCCTATCCCCAGGTTGCTGGAGTGGTGAAATTGTCCTTATGGAGCGAGGAAGGGGAAATCCCAGCATTTTGACCCAGGAGGATCCCACCTCACATGGGATCCCGCTTACCACTGTTGATGTATCTGGCTGGGTCATGTCTCCTCTGTCTCATCCTGTAAGTACGAAGGGCTGCCCTGCTTGGAGATAAAGAGGGGAGGAAATATCAACCATTATCCTAACCTGTAACTCTGCACCCAACCAGGAGTCCATGAAGAGAGCTCACAGGAAAACAAAGCACCAAAGTTCCCTCAATTCTGGCCTTGAGCCCCCCGCAACTATCCCAACAGGGGCTCAGCCCTCTGTCCAAGTCTTCTGGTGCTCCTCAGTCCTGACTCTCAGCCCTGCTGCTAGTGCAGCCCTGGGGTCATCCCCGCCACTCCCCAACAGAGCTCCAACTGCTACTCCCAGTGATTAGATGCTTTCTGATTACAGTCCCTCTTGGGGACCGGACCAAGCTTCTGGTCCGGACCAATGGGAGTAGTATACAGCTTGATAGCATTCATCACTATGTATTTCTTGACAGGTTTCCACACCATTTAGGACTTATGTCCCGCCCTCCATCCTCATTTCCATTTGTGTGAAGGTTTGGCATCATCGAGCATTTTGAAAACAAAATGATTATTTTTTATGTTTGAATAGAGGGAATGTTGCATGTTTGTGCTTTGATACATTTGGTTGATTTTTTGAGAAAAAGGTTGAAAGAATAGAATGAGAGTGCTTAAAGATTAAAATAAGAAAGCTTTGTTAAGGATTAGAGGAAAAAAGAAAAGAAAGCTTGTTTGGTTCAGTTTAGTACGGAGAGATGATTTTAAATGCCTAATTTGGCATGTTATTAAAGAATACGGAGAACTTAAAAAAATAAAGGTTTTTGTTTTCAAAAAGATAGTTTGAAAGAATAGATTGAAAACCATAAAAAAGGGTTTAAAAAGAACACAGATTGCAAAATAAGGGAATTTCCTAAGGCAGAGCCTGTTTAGTAAATACATGGTAAAAAAATATAAAGGTGAGTTAAGAAAGAAACATTTAAACTATTAAATATAAGGGTAGATTAAGAAAAAAGTATTTAAAAACATTAGATAAAAGAAAAAATAAGTTTCAAAAGAACACACATAGCAAAAGAGGAAATTTATATAAAGACTGTTTAATAAACATATGGTAAAAATATAAAGGTAAGTTAATAAAAAGCATTTAAACTATTAAATACAAGGGTAGGTTAAGAAAAAAGAATTTAAAAAGAGTTAAATTAAAAAGAGTTTAAAGAAAACCATTTGGATAGGTGAAACATCTAAACATAGGTTAAAAGAAAGAACAGGGCAAGAAAAGAGATGAAAAAGCCCCTTTGCAAAGGGCAAAGATAGACAGCACCTGGTTGAGTCAGAGAGAGAGAGAGAGATCTTACCTGCCCAAGTGTTTCTGAGGAGAGAGGCAAATTCCCAGGTTCACAGCCCTTCAGGTTTGTTATCAATGCCTATGGATAGGACCAATCAGATGTTGTTCTACAGAAGGATCATGGAATTCATTTTCCTGAACCAATCATTTCATCCCAAGATTTTTAAACAAGAGCAATCTCCCTCCTCCCTTCCCCCCTTTAACAGCCTTATTCTTATCTAAAAATACAGACCCCAAGCATTTTTTCCTGCCCTGTAGCCCTTTTACACAGGGGCTTTAATAAAATTTAAAAGCATAAGTCCTTAGCAACTAATAATTTTTTTTAAATTTCCCCTATGGGTTAGACCAGGCGTCTCCAAACTATGGCCTGGGGGCCAGATCCGGCCTGCGGCAGTGATTTGTCCAGCCCTCGAGGCCCCAGCTGAGTGGGCAAGTGGAGAAGCCACCACTGCCCCCCCTCACGAGCTGCTGCCGGTAGCCCCATATTTGGAGGAGTGAGTGCCCCAACTGTGCGACTGAAGGAGCAAAGGCTGGGGGCGGGGGTCGCGGCAGTGGCGTGGCTGCAGGAGCAAAGGGGTGAGTGCCCCTGTGGTGTGGCCAGAGGAGCAAAGGCGGGGAGGTTGCGGCAGTGGCTGGAGGAGCGGGGGATGGGGGTGGGGCACGGCAGCGGCCCAAGAAACGCCTTCAAAAATCTAATATTGCCCTCATCTCAAAAAGTTTGGAGACCCTGGGTTAGACTAACATGGGTTGTTTTTTTGGAGTTGACAAGCTGAAGCTGCAGCAAAGCCCCTGTTAGCAAAACCAGCGTCTGTGAGTCAGTGGATCAGAGAGAAGAAGGCTGCTTCTTCCCCCACTTTTTAACAAATACAGTTGGAAGTTATATTAAGGATTGTAAAGGAATAAACAATTTGGCCTGGTCTACACTAGCAGGGAGGGTCAACGTAAGATATGCAACTTCAGCTATGTGAGTACTGTAGCTGAAGTCGACGCATCTTAGGTCAACTTACCTGCCGTCCTCACAGCGGCAGTGGTCGACAGCGGGCTCCCCTGTTGACTCTGCCTTGCGCCTTTTGGCGAGTTGGAGTTCCGGAGTCGACGGGAGTGCCTCGGGGGATCAATTTATCGCGTCCTGACAAGACACAATAAATCGATCTCCAATAGATCAATCTCTACGCGTGGATCCAGGCGGTAGTGTAGACAAGGCCTTTAAAAGACAAGCCTATATGAAGACACAACCCTTTATTTAACCTTTTAACATGTGTCTTCCAAGAAACATGCCAGAGTTAAAGCAGCAGAACCTTAGGAACAGCTAGTTAATATTCCCCGTATTCTGTAATCCAGTATATCAGAGAGAAATTTATTTTCCTCCCCACTTTTTAACAAATCCATGTGAAAATTATATTCCGCTTTCATTTTCTTAGGACGTTTACATTGAAGCATGAATTTTTCTGTTGCATTATCACATTGTCTTTGTTTTTAAATGTTTGCAACCCATGTGCTGAGCCAAGGTCCAAGCTCCTGTGTTTGTTTTGGGTACACAGATTTTATCACAGTATTACCGCACGGGCTGGAGCTGTGGCTTTCTCTACATTTTAAAAACAGATCAGACGAATTAGGCTAGCCAGTGAGCCATGCTCTATAATCCCCCCATCAGTTTGCTTCTTTTTTTTTACCCAGATTTCTTTCCTGACTTTTGAAGCGCTGTTAAAGTTTTAACAAATGGTGAGATTGCATTGAAAGATCCTTTGTGAAAGTTATAACAAGTATTTTATTCCATTTACTGATTGTAAAAGACAAAAACCATCGCTTTGTGACTGCATGAAGCTCAGAGATAGTCTACCTGAAGAACACCTTCACCCCTCGACTTTTTCCC
The DNA here is from genome assembly GCA_007922305.1 of Dermatemys mawii. Taxonomy (NCBI): domain Eukaryota; kingdom Metazoa; phylum Chordata; order Testudines; family Dermatemydidae; genus Dermatemys; species Dermatemys mawii. Next base: position 974,911 of record ML677400.1, on the reverse strand, counting down.
CATATTTTTCACTCTTGCTAACCAGGCAGTGTTTCATTATATAAAGGTTTTTAACATTTAACATGGAAATACAGCATTGACTGACATGTAACATAACATGATCTTTTTAAAGGATATTCTGAATGCATTGAGGCCTATTTGAAGCATTATGTTTGTTTGTTTGTTTAAAAGTTTAACATGAAAAGGCAGTATTGACTGAGTTGTAACAAAGCAGGGCCCCTCTTAGGAGACCCCAGCCCAGAGCCCACACTCCTCACCCCAACTCCCTCCTAGAGCCCGCATCTCCTCCCGCACTCCAACCCGCTGCCACAGCCCAGAGCCCACATCCCAGAGACTCTATTGAAAAACTAAAAGAAAAAAATGACTAAAAGCTGCTGAAACCCCAGAAAATTTAGCAGAAACGTGCCAAAAACTGAAAAATGTTTGGAAAATGGTGCCAAAACAAAAATATTTTTGCTGAAACCTGAAAAATGTTTTATTTGTAGCCAGTTTTTTGAGGGAAGCCGACACTTGTTATGAATATTTTCCTTTTGAAAAATAATCCAGTTTTCACTCAAAATCAATATCTCAGCCAGGTTTAATGATGAGGACACACAGTTAGCCCAAACTTCTCCCTCCACCACTTCTGCTTTTTTCAGTTCTCCTTCATCCACATCCTTCACAGCCTTCCCTAAATCTTCCTCCAAATGTCACCTGTAATGTCAGTGACTGAATGGTATGTTCTTTATCCTATTGTTACTGATAGTCACAGCCTAGAATTTGCTTTGGACTCCCTCACAGTCAAGAGTTCAGTAGAAACCAGAGGAATCCCTGAAGTGTTGTACGTGGGAACGGAGTCAATACTATGGATTTGCCAAGTTGACAGAGTAGCTTTGAAAGCTGAAATCTAGGAAACTGGATTTGTAGTCCATGTTTGAATGAAATTTAATGAAGATAATCCTGTGTTATTGAGTTTAGGGAGTGTTGGTGTTCTCATTTTAATGCTAAACTCTTCTCTGGTCTAATTCTACTCTGGACAGTACTTCTACAATCAACAAGGTATATAATCATCCACTTTACAGACCAAAGATTAGATGTACCAGCTATCCTAGGGATGTACCAAACTCAAAATACTCGTAGTCTTGCATTCAATGGCCATAAAGAGGCCATTGTTAAGGACCAGCACTTATGCCATGGACCAAAAAACCAGTCAGATTTCATACTTCATTTATTTATAGTCATCAGTTCTTCTGAATCTTGGATATATTTCCCACCCTTCAAGAAGTTCTCTACTGCACTTTGTCTGAAGGCACTCCAGTAATGTGATCCTTACTGTTTCTAGTGTTTGGTTTCAAAGGGACTAGTTTAACTATCAAAATCAGTTGTTTGAAGTTCTTGTAGAAGATTCTCTTAGGCCTTGGACTTGGATGGACAAAGCAGAAACATGCAAATGGCATTGCTTGGTTAAAATCCAAGTTGTGGTTCCAGGGTCATGCTAGAAAGTGCAGATGCAACAGGGGATCTTTCAGACACTGTGATTAAAGAAACACCAAGAGGTGCAATCTCTGAGAGGAAGTTTTACCTTTTCTTCTTAGCCTGGTAAGCCCGAGACAGAAGAGAGCGGGACACGTGGCTTGTCCACTTGTCTGGTAGAACTTCTTGGTTCCCTAGCTTCACTGCTGGCTTCAGCAAAACTCTGAAGTTCACTGTGCTGATGCTGTTTTGGGTTCATTGGAAGATGGCAATCCTCTTATTTTCTGCTGGACACTTGCCAACTGTCCTACAGATTTCTGGTCTTACATTCTCCGCTGCTTCTGTCATTAGCCAGTAGATGGCAATGATGCATCAACTTTCTCTGTCGTTCTTCGCTTATCTGGGGCTCCTAATGGTTTAGTAATTTCTAACATGGCATTTCTGTATTAAACCAGCCTATTAATTGGCCCCCCCACCCTTTTTAAGCAATTTCTTTTAATGTTTCAAAGTCATACACATATTTGGCCAAGCCTATACGCAATAAATTGACCCCTGAAAGATCGATCACTACCCTCCAATCCGGAGGGTAGTGTAGACCTGCCCTTAGTGTAGTTAATATGAAGTGGATATAGGTGTGTATATGGGTAAGATCTGAAATATTCATCGATGTGGTGGGCGATGTGTCCAACCCTTTGGGATTGGTAGACATTTATATATGATTAACAAGATTTGTAATAATCCTCATCATACATGACATGGTTGGTTTGGTGAGAGCCTAGGGCTGGGGTGATTTAAGGGAGCTGTGTTTGGCTTCTGGGTAACCAGTAAGGTATCATGGAAGCTCCTTTGTGGCAGGCTGGGTGAATCCAAGTATCAGAATAACCCCCAGCTTTGAGGATTGTCTGCCCCATTCTTTGCAGTTTGCTCCAATCGAGAAATCTCGGTATGACCTTCCCCCTCGGCACTAACATCAGAGTATAAAAGGGGGGTCACAGAAGGGGCATCTTTGTCTGGGTGAGGGGAGAGTGGAAAGTTCCTCCACATTCACTGAGCCAAGCCCATTGTGTTCATGTACCTGTAGCACATATAGGGCACTAATACTGTGCTTTCTATTAGCAACTTCGCCTCTGAACCAAGTCTGGGGTCTTCTTGGGTAGTCCGATTGAAGTCTGCTGTATGGGAGACCTGACCAGAGTCAGTGCAGCAGACAAAGAGCACACACATGCAGCCAACAACTGACAGCAGTGGTGACCCCGACCGCTGATCTGGTAGTTAAATAATTTGTCCTCTGCAGGAATCGTGAGCTAATATGGCAGAAAGCTATGAGCTAGGGAACTCCCTTATCCCCTCCCTGAAAATCCCTATGGAATTTGATGAGATATGGATACAATGGGTTGCCAGCAAAGGACGTCCATATAAATTTAAGAAAGATAGTGGGAAAGAAATGTAGAATTGAATCTGTATAGGTAGGGCAGAGATGGTAGCCTTGGAAAATAAGAGTAAATTCTGGCTGGAGGGAAATGTCATGACAGAATCGACTAGTTGTTTGTTCATTTCTATGGAACTTCAGTAGCTTCTGTCCATCTTTCCTCTCCAATATCCAGCTGTCTCTCTTCTTATCTGCCACAACCATCCATCAATCCCTCCATCCATCCTGTATCAACATCTATCCATCATCAATCCATCCATCCTTCTGCAATATCAATCCCTCCATACATCTTTCTTCAATATCCATTTATCTGTCTTCTCATCTACTAAGTCCATCCATTCATTGTTCTCCAGTATCTATTCATGATCATCCATCCTTCTTTAATATCAATCTGTATATCCTCTTGAAATATACAGCCATCCATCTATCCAGCCATCCTTCTGCAATATCCATCCATCCATCCATCTATCCATCCACCCTTCTCTATTATCCATCCATCTATCCATCCTTCTATCTTCTTATTTTCCATGTCCATCCATCATTCCACAGTATCTATCCATCATCTGTCAATCCATCCTTCTGTAATATCTACAAGTCTTCTCATCTGCCTTTTCTATCCATCCATTCACAATATCCATCCATCCAGCTCTCCATCCACCTTTCCTAAATAGCCATCCATCTGTTGCCTTTCCTTTTATGTAAAGTGAATTTTGTAGTGTGGTATTACAACACCGTGGGTTCAGCTCTAGTGGCTACAGACTCAAGCTTACAGAGTGAAAGCAGAAAAAAATCTCTGCTGCTTGCTTCAAATGTAGAGTCTCTATGAACACATAAGGACCAAGGGTCGTGACCTCTCATACATTGACAAGGACAAGATTCAGTCCATGTTAAACATTTTATTAAAGTTGCGGTTCAAATTATGATTACCTAAGCATATGGAAATCCTATAAAGACCTATGTACAAGCTTCAAATATAGTTATACTCACATCCTTAAGGATATTCTTAAAGTGCCTGGCCGATTGATTGCCATTAGAGTGATAGTTCCTGTTCTGGTTTCCCATAGGGAGCTCAAATTTCCTAATCTGGACACCCTTTTTTTTAATAATGTGATTCTGACCAGAGACGTCCCGTCAATAGGATTTCGGGACATGGGGTCCAGGCTGGGCAGGGAGGATAGGAGAGGCCTAGTGCCAGCAGCAGCAAGCAGTCTGGCTTCAGCTACCCAGCTCCACTCTGCCACGCTGGCTCCCTGCATCACTCGGGGGAGGGTGCAGAAACCAAAAAGAAGTGGGGCAATGTCTTGGGGGAAGGTGTAGAATGGATACTGGGAGGGTGCGGAGCAGGGGCTGGAAAATACAGGGTCTTGGGGGCAGGGGTGAAGTGGGGGCGGGACCTGGGCTGGAGTGGGTGGAGTTGTCCCGGGCCCAGCACCCCATAGGTACAGCCCTGATTTTGACTATAGCTCATTAGCATTTACACACACTGTGCACCCTGTGGTAAGGGCATGGGTTAGAAAAATGTGACAACCGGTACCTTGTAAGTAAAAACTACTCTTGATTTTAATTTTTTCACAATATCCTCCGTGGGTACGTCTTTCCCCATTATCTTGTGGGATGCGGTCAGTCTTTGCCCACTTACTCATGCCAAGCATTTCTCAAGGCTATGGTCTAGTACAGCTAAGCTAAAATTTTACAGGCTGTAGGCCTTGTGTTGAGTCCTCCTCCACCTAATACTTAATTATACCTTCTAACTACTGATCAATCGTAGACTTCTATCAACCCACAACTTCACTCTCTTCAGCATACAGAGATTATATATGACATGGCATGTTAGTTAATCATCACATCACACAATAAATGAGCAATAAACTAAAATCATTGGCTACTCATCCGTCCGTCCATCCATCCATCCATCTGTTTGCAATAGCCAGCCAGCCATGTCTCTGCAATATCCATCTATATCTCCAGTCAGGCTGGAGGAGATGGACGGTCCTTGCTAAGGCTTCAGCTTGTGCAGGGTTTTATTGACCCAGAACGCATATTTGGAGAGCTTGGTAAACACACTGGGAGTTGACAAGTCAGCGGTGCCATAGGAGACAATGCCCTGGGCCTTCCCATCACAGACCAGAGGGCCCCCGGAGTCGCCCTGAGAAGCAAACACCGTGCGCGGGGTTACCGATGTCCAAGCAAAGGGCAAGATGCATTCTATTTTCATGGTCCTGAAATCCAGCTCCTTCCCCTGCTTCCTGGGGACTCATGCTCAAATCACTCCCAGGAGGTGCCCAGGGCTCCCACTCCATGGTTGAGGGACCCAGTCCCCTGAACCTGATTTCTCAGATCTGCCCATTTCCTGTGTCTGATTTCTAGCATCCATCCCCAATTTCTTTAACCAGCTCAATTCCCATCCCTCTTTCTGAATCCTGATTTCTAGCATCAGGTTGAGTCCTGCCCTCGCTTACTAGGAATTCCTGCTGATTTCTCAGATCCACCCCTGGGTTCTTCATTCACTAATTCCCATCATCCCTCTCTCCTAGGATCCAGCTGATTCCCAGCCCTGGTGTCTAGGATCTGTCCCTCACTATTAAGATCCTTTCCTGATTTCCAGGATGTGGCTGATTCTTATCCCTTATTTCTACAATGTTTCAAGCACCCAGCTGATTTCTGTCCCTGATTTCTATGATCTAGCCAGTCCCTGTCCCAAATTATTAGGATCCCTTCCTTGTTTGAAAGATCTGCCTGGTCCCTGTCCCTCATTTCCAGATTCCATTCCTGATTCCTAGGATCTGGCCAATTCTGGTTCCTGGTTCCCAGGATCTGCCCGGCTCCCCATGGATCATGACTCTCCCCATTCTGCCCAGCCCTGTCACCCTCCTGATCGAGCAGCACCTTGGAGGCCCTATGCGCCCCTGTCCCACACTCACCAGGAATGGGGCCTTCCTCCCCTGGGGGTCCCCCACACACAGCATCCTAGATGGGACATAGTGCAGATACCGCTGAGACAGACACAGACTTTTCCCCATCACCATCAGTTCCACCTCCTGAAGGGTCGGGGAGGGCTTGTCGATTATTCTCATACTGGTCTGGCCCCAGCCGGCCACGCTGCACACTGCCCCCTTCTTCACCGTCTCCTCGGGCAGGGAGATGGTGCCCACGGTTTTGGTCAGCTTGGCCTTGTCCCTCAGCTGTGATGGGAGACAGAGAGAAGGGAAATCAGACTCCTCTTGGGGGCTGCATCCTGCCCAGAGGGGATGGGATCAGGTGGGGCATCCCCATGACAACTGTGCAACACTGTGCTGCCACGTGCCCACTGGGTGGGGTGATGAGAGGAGGTGGCATTTCTAGCAGTGTGAGGTCACTGGGGGTGGGATGAGAGCGTGGGGGTGGTACCTGCAGCAGTGTGATGGCTTGTCTCAGGGTAAACCACAGCCCTGGATCCTGCCGTGGAGGAGTTCACATGTAGAGTGAGAAACTCACCAGCTGCCCTGCAGAGCTGTCAGAGAGCAAACCCTTCGGATGTGCACATCTGGGGCCCTGTATGCCTGGGGGCGGGGCAATGGGATGGGGGCAGTTCCTGCACTTGTGTGAGGTCACTGGGGGTGGGGTGATGGGATGGGAGGGTGGTACCTGCAGCACTGTGAGGTCACTTGGAGGTGGGGCAATGGGAGTGGTACCTCCAGCAGTGTGATGTCACTGGGGATGGGGTGGTGCAATGG
>ML677400.1:938128-968307 GCA_007922305.1 Dermatemys mawii | reverse complement strand
GGGGTGATGCGATGGGGGTGGTATGTGCAGCAGTGTGATGTCACTGGGGGTGGGGTGATAGGATGGGGGTGGTACCTGCAGCAGCATGATGTCATTTTCAAGCGTGGCGTCATTGAATTTTGGGTGTGGGATTCGACGATAGACCCAGATCTTCTGCCTCTCCGGTTCATCTATTTCCACATTGTGGGCCCCCAGCAGCACGGAGATGTTGCTGTGAAATACAAGGGGATGCGGGGGCTGCAGACAGGCCAATGCTCTGGATTCAGCCCTGGGTCACTCACCACATTAAAGGGGGTGTGTAGACGCTAACTGGCACTCAGGTCAATGTTCAGACACCAGGGCTCTGGGATCTGTCCCCTCCTGGGCGGAGGCAGCTTTGACCTGGCCCCGGGTTAGGAGATTGGCTGCCTCCGGGGCAGGGGATCCTGCATTTCTTACCGCAGGTTGCAGTTACAATGAGCCGCTGTCAGCACCACGTCCTCCCGGATCAGGAACCCGCCGCACATGTTCCCTCCTTTTCCTTCTCTCTCGATTCTCACAAAGGCCATGTAGGGTCTGGAGTGAGGCCGGGCTTCCCATCCCCCGATGATCTCCACTGGCAGAGATGTCAAGAGGTGGAGTCAGTTCAGGCCCCACAATCCAGCCAACTGGGGAACCCGCCTGCTAACCTAGACCAGGGCCACCGATGTCCTCGGTGCTGCAGATCCCTCCTGAGATGAGCCCCCATGTGCCAGGTGCTGCAGAAAAACAGCGGGAAGCCCTGCTCCAGAGAGTTCCTGTAGACAGGGGACAGATCCTCCTCCCCATTTCGCACCTGGGGAAATCCAGGCACAACGGGGAAGTGACTCACTCCAGATCACTGGTGCAGAGTGGGGTAGAATTGGGAAAAGAACCCAGGAGTCCAGATGCTCAAGTCCCCCCCGGCCACCCACTCTAACCACTAGAACCCATTCCGCTCTCAGATCCGGACACTGAACCCAGGAGTCCTGGCTCCCAGCGCCCCCTGCTCTAACCACACAGGCTGCACAGCTCTGTGTTTCCTGTCTAGGCGTTGGCTGTTCACATCAGCCCTCATTGAGTTTCTCTTTTTCCCTTCCCTCCCAGACAATTTATTATGGTAGCATCAACCCTCTCCTTTCACCCTCCCCCTTTAGCTCCCTGCCCACCTCGCTCCAGACCCCACAACTCCCCAGCTGGGTCCTGGGAACACACTGATGCCCCCAGTCCCCATGGCTCTGGAGCACCTCAGCTTTTTCCTGGGCACACACCCACCAATAACTGCCCTCAGATCCCACAGCCCTGACGCTAGCCACTTGGGTCTTGGACAACAACTGAGAGCCCTCCAGGCCCTACGGCACTCCAGCTGGGTGCCGGGGACACACTGATGGTCCCAGTGGAGGCATCTGACTCGGGGGAGGAGCCTGGGTTTGCAGACACATCCCTGAGAGGCTGGGGTGGCCTATCCCCTCCTGTACTCACCAGCCTCAGCCCCGGGGGGCAGGGGAAAGACCAAGGGGAGCAGGATCAATAGCAACATCCTCAGAGGCAGTCGGAGGAAGGAGCTGATGTGTCTGCCTCTGGGGTCAGTTATAGAAGTGGCCACAGAAAGAGGAAAGGGAGGGGCTCCCCCCCCCCCAGGTGAAGCTTGTCTCAGGGTAAACCACAGCCCTGGATCCTGCCGTGGAGGAGTTCACATGTAGAGTGAGAAACTCACCAGCTGCCCTGCAGAGCTGTCAGAGAGCAAACCCTTCGGATGTGCACATCTGGGGCCCTGCATCCCCTGGGAGCTGTGCACATCTGGGGCCCTGCATCCCCTGGGAGCTGTGCATATCTAGCACTGTGCTCCCCAGTGCTGTGCTATTCTGGGGCCCTACATCCTTTGGGGCTGTGCACATCTGCGGCCCTGCAACCCTTGGGGCTCAGCACATCTAGGGTCCTAGAGCCTCTGGGGATGTGAATATATGGGGCCCTGCACCCTTGGGGGACTGTGCACACGTGGCTTCCTGCCCTCACGGGACTGTGCATCTCTGGGGCCTGCACCCTTGGAGTTGCTCACATCTGGGGTCCTGTAATCCAGGGGACATGAATATCTGGGGTCCTGAACCCCCTGGGGCTGTGCACATCTGAGGCCTTGAACCCCCTTGTGGCTGTGCATATTGAGGGGAACTATGACCCAAACCCACTCACCAGCCCCAGGGAGAAGGGGTAACAGCACTGTCAGGACCCAGCTGGGGGTGTATCTGTCTGGAAGGTCGGTAACAGGCCTGTCTGAGCAGCGCGGCTGCAAGGCAGGAAACCTCAGGGTCATGTGCTCTGTGGATGGGGGACCTGCTGACTCAACACCTGGACCCTCCACCACCACAACAGCTGGCGGGGAGGTTGGAAAAGGGGAGTCGCCATGTGCATCCCCTCGGCTGCAGAGTCTATTCTGGTGGGGCTATGGGCATCGCAGGGTTGCGTTCTCCCTGGACAGTGCCCTGCAGCCCCACCGAGCAGTAGCGGGAAGTGTCTCAGACGCAGAGAGGAAGGGGGCTGTTTGAGGCCTGTGCTGTGGTTAATGTGGCCTCACGTCAGCGTCTCTGTGCACCAGGGCAGCTCCTGGGCCCAGCTGGGACCTCCACCAGCTGCAGGCCCACAGTCGTGCTTGCCTGGGGAGTGACGCCCCCTTCTGCCCCCTCCCACCTCATCCAGGTGAAGACACAGGAATGAGGCTTCTCTGTGGCCTGGCACCTTGCTGTGGCACATCTGGGCACTGTTCCAGACTGCGGCCATGCACGTCTGGGACATAGCTGAGCTCTGATGCAGCTTGCATGGCTCCCCCACTCCGTGTATGCGGCTGGTGAGGCATACAGCTAGGGCTGAGTCATCAAATGAATCAGCCTTGCTGGCCTCTTCCTCCAGGCACCTGGGTTGGAGCAGACATGGGGGAGGGGAACCTCACTGTGATGCTTCCTTCTGCCAGGTGGGGCCTCAGCCCTTTCCTTTCCTGTAAATGCCATCGCACGGGCTGGGAGGGAAGATCAGGCCCAGATGGGTCCCAATCCCCACAGATGAGCCTCTGGAGCTCTGCCCAACTGGGGGGCTGCCCAGTCTGGTGACAGGCATAGCTGGGGACAGACCTACCTGGGAGCCCCCTACACTCCTGGCAACCGTGAACTGCTGGGTACTGCGCACATCTGGAGTGGAGCTGGGGCAGGTGGATCTGCAGCGAACAACAGAGTCTTTGCTCTTGGCCTGGGTTGGTGCTACTGTGGTGGGAGCCGTGGTTTGAGTAAGACTCAGCTTAGCTTCTGATTCGGCTCTGGTCCCTTGAGCCTTCTCAACTGCCCGCGTTCTCCGCCATGTGATTGTGAGCCGGGGGGAGGGATGTGCGTCAGGGAGAGCAGATCCCACTTGTCTGTGACAGCGTCACTTACCACAGACACCCAGACTGGGGACAGGGCAGAAACAGTGAATCTGATTCTTAACTCCTCTAAGCCAACTAGATTTGGCTGGGAGCTGGCGCCTCCTCGAGAAGAAAGGTCCCATGTCCCATTTCCCACCCTTCCGAGCCAGGCAGTGCCCCACCTTGGGGCTTGTTCGTAATCGTTGTCCCCCAGAAGGGAAAGGCCTTGTGTCCCATTCCCTGTCCCTCTGAGCCAGTCAGTCTTTGCTCTGGCCAGTGTGTACCTGCTCCTGGCCATATGTACTAGGGGGGGCCAATGAATGTTCGGCGCGTCTGAAAATCTCCCCATATGCCATGTCAAGGTTGAACCCCCACTCTGGCACTTCATACTGGCCACTCCAGGCTGGTATTAAACTCCTAAGGTTACAGATTCTCTCTCATTTTGGATGGGTAGATGCTGCCACCACCCAAGTGTAACCCGCCCCCCTTTGAGAACCCAGGAAGGAGCACTTGGTAATTCCTTCCTGTGGGTACCCCCAAGCCTCCCCCACCCCGCCCCACCCAAGGGAAGAGCTGAGAAAGAAAACAAACGAAATCGGCCGTTGCCATCAGCTAATTAAACAACACCTGTGTTCTGTTCCTGGCTCTGCTGCTGCGTGATCTTCTGCAAGTCCCGCCCCCTTTCTGTGCCTCAGTTTATGCATCCTGGGACTAATCATCTTGAAAGTGCTTTGAGATCTCCTAGAGGGAGGAGCTAGGAGCCCAGCTCCTCAAAGGATTCAGGCTCCCGGTGATTTCAAAGGGAGTTAGGCACCCAAACGCCTCTGAAGATCTGGGTCTAGATGTTTTTATTTAGCGCCAATTTTGTTTATGGCTCAACCCAGCTCCTGCATCCTGCTCACCACCCCATTATTCTCCCCCTACCCTAGATCATCCACACATGCAATGGCCAGTCTACAGGCCAGTGATGGAAAAGGGAGTGCAAATTCTTCAAAGAAAACATTTTTTCTTCAGAAAAATGGTTTGTTTTCCTTCAAGTGCATGTGTTTTTCAAACAAGCATCCGTTTGCAAATATTTTCCAAATCTTTGGAAATAGACAATTCTTTCTTTTGCCCCAGTGTATCTTGGCGATGCTTTCTGGGTTCCCTTCCTTTGGATTTTTCCAACCTCCGGTTAGTCTCACAATAAGAAATAAGAAATAATTAAATGCTTGTGGGGCTGGGAGAGGAAAAAAGAAATAAAAAACTGAAAACAAACAAAAGTTGGGTCCGGCTCAAAATGTGTGAAACAAAATCATTGACATTTCAATTTTTTTCACACAACCAATTCAATGTGCTATTGTCATGGTCTGTTCAATTCGACTAGCCACGCTTCATGGTCATAGATTGGCCACCAAAGTCACATGGCTCCGTTCCTGCTCAATGGTTGGGTGAAAGAAAGTTTTTAAGCCAGCCAGAGACACGCTGCAGCTAGGAATTCTGATGGTTTAAAACCCCTGAGCAGGGCTGTTCCTAGCCGTTTGGGGGCCCTATGCAAGGTCTGGGAGGCAGAAGCTGTGGGGGGGCCACTTTGGGGGGCCCCACAGGTCCAGTGGGGCTGGGGAGATTAGTGGGGGGCTGGAAGGAGCCTGCTCCACTTCCCTCACCCCGCTTGCAGCTGTGTCGCTAGCGGGAGGGAGCTTGGGGGAAGGGATCCCCCACCACTCACCAGCAGCGGGAAGCAGAGCACCATGGCTGGGAGCTGGTGCAGTAGAGCAGGCTGAGGCCAGGTAGTTCTGCTTCCCACCACTGCCAGTGAGTGCAGGGTGGCTGGGGGAAGAGGAGGAATGGGGGTGGACTGGGGATGGAGCAGGGGGCAAGGGTAAGAGGCAGGGTGGAGGGAATTGTCCGGGGCCCCACACTCCTGTAGGGGCGGCCCCGCCCCTGTTTGATTCCAGCTGTGTTCAGGGAAACAGGACTTTGGATACTCCTTGTAAATAAACTAGGTCCCATCAGAGGAAACACCAGACTCCATTGTCAATTTCTGCTCTCAACCGGAACCTGCATAAGGTCTCAAACATTGATTAGACACTTGGGGAGACAATAGCACAAAATTTCAAACATCGAGGGGGTATTTCTAGCCGCAAAAGGATTTCAGGACTGAGTCATTCGTAGCATTTTTCTCACCCTAGAAAGAAATACTTGGATCTAAAGCACCTCGGGGTTCCACACAGGCATAGGGGAGTGTCTCCTTTAATTCAGCTTCTGCAGAGTTTTGTTGATCCAGGGGATGAATTTGGAGATTCTTGTGTATACACTGGGGGGTCGCCCGTCCGGTTTTCCATTGGAGACGATGCCCTGGACCACCCCGTCACACACCAGGGGCCCGCCGGAATCGCCCTGCCAATAAGGAGAATAACATCAGTGACTGACATCACCCAGCCCGGCCTGTCATGTGGAGAGCTCAGATTGCATGTGGGACAAGTGTTCTCTGCTGCTGAAGGCCCAGCCCTGGTCGCCAAACAGAACCGGCCTAGAAAAGGGTGGGCAGAGAGAGAAATCTAGAGCCGCACAAAATGTGGAAAAGGCAGTTTCTACAACATTGAAATTTTCCACAGCAAACCATCAATTTTAAATTTTTGCTTTAGGAAAATGGAAAGGGGATGTTTCATTTCAGGTCAGTTCCGCCTGAATCAGAATATTTTACTTTTTAAAGAATGGCCTGAAACATTTAGTTTGAAATCAGTTCAACAAGATGTTAAACTGCTTTCTCTTCACCATGCATTGGCTTATGGGAGCTGTAGTTCCAGTCTTCATTCTCTCCTAAGGATTGGCTCCCTGAAGGGCTACATCTCCCATAATGCAACTCGGGATTTGCTTCTGATGGAGCTGTTTGGAGCATCATGGGAATCACAAGACTCAGTGCATTGTGGGAGATATAGTACAGGCAGGGGCTACTGAAGGGAAAATAGAGGCCTGAGCTACAGCTCCCAGAAGGCAATGTGCTGATAAGGAACTACAGCCCCTTTAGCCCCACCTTCTCTAGCCTAGATATGCCCAATTCTTTTCGCCTTTCTGCCTACATAAGGTTTTCTCAACCTCTGAGCATATTTTTTGGTTCTTGTTTCTCTCCTCTGGACTCTCTCCAGTTGTTCACGTGGAAGGAAACGTTTCAATCTGTTCATATCTCAGCATGGTTCATTTCGACTGAAAAATGTTGCAATGAAACATTTCGACATTTCAGAGTCAAACCTGCTTTTCTATTCTGACGAAAATGTCGACATCTCAACTTTTCTTCGAAAACAAAGATTGAAATGTTGCCATTTCCTCTGTGATGGGAACGCTCACTCTCCCTCAACCCCAGTGCCATCCTGGCCCTAAAGACATCATCAGCACATGTATGAGATGAGAATTTCAACCAGGGTAGCCTCAGGGTGAGTTCACCAGTAGAGCCTCCAGCGAAGGTGAAGAATGGAGATGGTCAGAGCATGTGGTAGGGAAGGGGGGTTTCCCCTTTCTCATCAACAATTTCCTGGAACATTTTGCTAAAAACTCAGAGCTTAACAATGTCTAATCATGGCAGTCATATTTCAGGTGCCTCGTGCCCTCACAGGAACACAGGATTTGGAAGAACCCTACTGGGTCATAAAGTCCAGTTTCCACTATTACAGGCAGCGCTGTCCTATCAACCCATCCAGAAACTCATCAAGCTCTGACTGTATCCTTGTTAGGTTGTCCCCCCCATAAAATGCTCCCGTTGGAGGTTGTTCCAGGACCTCCCTGCCTGAAGGTTAAAAACCATCTCCTCATCTCCAGCCTCCATTGATTCCTGCCACATTTATCCCCATTTGGTTTGTCCTTTAGCTTCAACCTCTCATCTCCCTGCCTGGTGCCCTCCCCCTGATGTATTTATAAAGCAATCAAACCCCTCTCAGCCTGTGTTCTATGCTAAGCTGGCCCAGTGTAAGGGCGCGGAAGACGTTGTTACAGTAGAGTGCTAGGGGCGCTCTCCCCCTTGACTCCAGGGAAGGAAAGGGTGCTCATTCCCCCCAGCACTCCTGGGAGGGAAGGGGTGCTCATTCCCCCCGCACTCCTGGGAAGGAAGGAGTGCTCATCCCCCCCCCACTCCTGGGAAGGAAAGGGTACTTTTGGCCATCGTTATCAGTCCCTGCCCTGTTATCGCATATTTCACATGCCGGAGTTAACCGGTTCCCAGCACCTGCCTGCAATGTGTAGACTAACAAGACACCTGCTTGTATCATGTAATACTAACAAGATAGAAATAAGGTATTAGTTATTCATGAGGTATGCATGAGATGCAAATGTTTCTGTTATTTCTCTGCCTGTGTTCCCACGCCCAGTGGGCTTCATCCCGAGCATTGCTCTGGTGCGCTGGGCTTTCCCCATCCCAGTGGCAGCAACGAAGGGAGCCCCCATCGCGGGTGTGTCACTTTTGCCTTCAATAAACTCACTACTTTTATTCAACAGCTGTGTGTGTGCCTCGTTCCTACGGGACACTGAGTACCCTGTAACACCCAGGTATTTTTTTCCTTTCTCATCAGACCGGCTTTCCATTCCTCCGATCGTCCCACCAGTCCTTCTCAACACCTGATCCAGCCGGGATCCCTTCTCCTGGGACAGGGCTGCCCAGAACTCTGCACTGGATTCCAGCTTAGCTCTGCCCAGAGCCTTCTCCTCTGGCATTAAACCCACCCTCTCTACTGGAGACACCTCGGCTACTTCATCCCAGGACCACATGGGCCTTTCTTCTGGCCTCATCCTGATGGTGGCCTATGGTCAGCCTGTGATTGACTAAAACACCCATTTCTCCCTCCCCGTCTGTCACTTCCAGCTGATAAGCCCAGGCTCAGAGGAGAAATTCTTGTCTCTTGTCCCTATGTGCAGGAGCCCATGTTAAATTTCAGCCTGTTTCCACCATCTCCTTGCACAAGGGCACTAACACTGGAGATAGCTCATCTGCAGTCATCCTAGGTGCTGGGCTCCCCAGCTGGGCTGCATCTCCCATGATGCAAGATGGGCTCCCCTCTTGGGGCAGTGGAGCATGGGAGGGGCAGGTCCACGGTGGTTTCCACCGGCTCCTTCCCCTGGAGCAGCTCGCTGTACCCCCAGGGGCTCTGGGCGGGGGGATATTTACCTGGTAGGCTGATTTATTGGCATGGGGGCTGCCGGCGCACAGCATTGTGGTGGAGTTGTAATGCCGGTACCGTTCTTTGCACAGGTCGTCCGACACCACCTCCTGCTCCACCTCCTGCAGCTTGTCGGTGGCGGTGTTCACTCCGGTCTGACCCCACCCGGCCACGCTGCACTCGGAGCCCGGGCCGACCTGCTGATCAGCCTTTGGCAGAGGGATAAGCCCCACCCACTCGGTCAGCTCCGCGCTGCTCCACAACTGCCATGGGGAGGAGAGAGAGAGAGAGAATGGGCCCAGGTCAGCGCCAGTATCGGAGCTGAGAAGGGGCAGCACCACCCGGCCAGGGCATGGATGTGAATCCAGGGAATGAGTGTGAGGTCACTGGGGATGGGGTGATGGGATGGGGGTGGTACCTGCAGCAGGGTGAGGTCACTGGGGATGGGATGATGGGATGGGGGCGGTACCTGCAGCAGTGTGAGGTCACTGGGGTGGGGTGGGGGCGGGGTGATAGGCGGGGGCAGTACCTGCAGAAGTGTGAGGTGATTGGGGGTGGGGCGATGGGATGGGGTGGTACCTGCAGCCGTGTGAGGTCACTAGGAATGGGGTTATGGGATGGGGTGGTATCCTCAGCAGTGTGAGGTCCCAGGGGGTGGGGGTAATGAGCTGAGGGCAGTACCTGCAGCAGTGTGAGGTTACTGGGGCAAGTTATGGGATGGGGGCGGTACCTTCAGCACCATGATGTCATTGTCCAAGTTCTCATTGTTGAAGTCGGGGTGCTGGATCCAACGACGGGCCGGGATCCGTTGCCAATGATGTCCCGGCTTCTTGAGGTCTTGGACTCCCAGGTAGACAAAGATGTTACTGGAAAAGCCAAGGGGAAAATATGGGGGGCTTTAGTGCCCATTAGATATTGGGGTGGGGCCATCAAAGATCCTCCAGAAGGCAAACCAGCCAGCTCCTGGACTGAGTAACACAGAGACCATCTTATGCACCTACATGTGGATGGACGTCTTCCTTCTCTCCTCTGGTTGGGTAAAGAGACCTCCAAAGACTGGCCAGCAGACTGTTCTCCTGTGCAGGGTAACCCATCGTCCAGTTCTTGGGTCCATGATTCAAGAAAGATGTTGATAAATCAGGGAGAGGTCAAAGAAGAGTCACAAGAATGATCAAAAGATTGGAAAGCCTGCCTTATGCTGTGAAACGCAAGATCAATTGGTTTCAAATTCAGAGGCACTATAAAGGATTCTGTTTGTTTTCTTTCTCAATGATTATTTCATGGTATGAGTTTTAACAGGGAGTGTAACTAATGTTGCAACCACTTACCAAAGTTTATTGTGGATTTTCCATCAGGGCCATTTTTAAATCAAGATTGGATTTTTAAAAAGATCTGCTGTAGATCAAGAGGAATTATGGGTCTCTGGTCTGTGTTATACAGGAAGGTCTCTGGTCTGTGTTATACAGGAAGCCATTCGAGATGATCACAAAGATCTTAGAATCTATGAATCATTGAACTGCATACGGCAGAAGAAGGAAAATACCCATGGGAAGGTGTAAGGCCCTAACCTGGGTATAACTTTGAAATATTAAAAGAAATTGTTTAAAGCGGTGGAATCCCAGATGCCTTGGCTGCCGGCACAGAAATAAGGTCACTGAAATGAACGAAACATGCAAATAAGAAAAGGATCAAAGAGTTTTTTATGCACCGTCGCCATCTACTGGATATAGACAGCAGAAGCAGGAAGGTCAGATCTGCCCGTGCACATGACCCTGGAGATAGAGATCACAACGTGGGACATGAGTGGTTGCTGAGTCCATCCGAGAAGATGTTGAAGTCCAGAAGGGAACCAGGACGCTTGGCCCAGCCCCTCTGGACAGCCCTTTCCCTTCTCCAGGGTGAGCAGGGCATGGGAGAAAGTGATGAGACTTCATGGCAGAGATTGAATCTCCTCGTCTTTCCTTAATCTCTGTCTAGGGGTTTCCCCTTTTAACCCCACGGAATGTGCTAGAGACACAAAAGAATTGATGTCTGATGGTCGTAAGTGAATGTAGTAGGAAATCCTGGGAATTGGATCAGTCTCTGGTAGAACAGCTGGGCCCCAGCGCTGATCTGTGTCAATTGCCCCTGGGATTGTTCTGTTCAGTGGGGCTCAAATCCCTGAAGGCAATCCAGGGATTTCTTGATTGGTTAAGAACAACCAAGTGTCTGGGTTTGAGAAGCGATGGCCAAGGAAGAAGACTTGAGAAGAGGCTAGGTTTCAACTGAGAGAAGTAACTCAAGGACAGGGATTGTCCTTATGGGACTGACTAAAACACATCAGCTGGGATGTTTGCCCTGTGGGGCAGGTCTAGTTTGGTGGGTTTGGGCTTTAAAATCTAACAGGCACCCAGTGAAACTTGTATTTTTCACATCCCATAAACGCTTCTAGTCTTTGGGATGACATATTGCCAGCTCCGATCCCGTCCCAGAGCTGGGGACTGGGTGGCTCGGGCATGCCAGGAATGGGACATGGGACCTTTGCCCCTCAGGGGCACCAGCCCCAATCCAGGTTCTGGGCAGAGACTGGCTGGCTCAGGGGTGGGGGATGGCGCGTTTCTTACCCCAGGTTGCAGTTACAATGAGCCGCCGTGACCACCACGTCGTCCCAGATCAGGAACCCGCCGCAGCTTCCCTTTGGCCCGATTTGCAGGTAGGCCATGTAGGGCCTGGAGCCAAGGGGGGCTTCTTGGCCCCCGATGACCCGAGCTGGAGAGAGACAGGGAGGGGTTCAGAAGGGAGTCTGGAGAGTGGGACCAAGAGCCCGGTGCAACCCGGACCCTGGTCCCTTAGCTCAGCACCGTGCTGGCCTGGATCAGTCCCTTAGGCTCCCCCAGCCCAGCCTGCCTCCAGGTGAGTCCCTCACCCCAACCAGCCCAGTGTATTTCATACATACACATACCCACTGCACATCTACCTATTCCCACATGGACCTGTTCATCCAGCCACCCACCCATCCATCCATTCCTTATCCCATACACGCCCATCCATCTTCTGTCTGTGAGGCCACCCCCTGGCCAGCTCCCCTCTCAGAGAATGAGGTCAGGAATTTCCTATCACCCGTCGGCTTTATTGTCCCATCTCCTGACACCTGCCTGACCCCAATGGCTAATTCTTGGTGTGAGCTGGGGTGCCCACAGACCCAGTCTCCCCATTCTCACCACTAGAGCGGGACAAAAATTTATAAGCAATTGGCAAATTTGCTAAAAAAAGGAACTTGGGGACATCAAAAATACCCATGAATTCAGGTGGAATTTGGTGGATTGTTCTGGCTGCAGAAAGAGGATTAATTTTTTCCAGGAAAAAGTAGAAAAAATTTGGTATGAGCACTGGGAAACGAAACAGCTCGAGTTTCTGTTTGAAATGGGGCTTCCTTTAGAAATGGAGCAAACTGGGTTTTCTTAAACTAGTTGTTTTAAAAGTGACTAAAACCCCTTCCAACGTGACCTGAAGTCAAATGAAAAAGTTACTTCCCAAAATTGTGTGGAGTTGAAAGCAAATGAAAAGAAAAAAGGGTTCTGGATCAATTTTTGTTTCAAAATTGCATTTCAGTTCAAAACTCAGCTAATTAAAAATAAGGGTGAAAAACACCAGCAAAGACCTCAACAAGAAAGCAAAAAAAAAAAAAATGATTTCAAATTGAAGGAGACATTCCAAAGCAACCAACCTCCTCCCCAATTTGTTTTGAAACCATGGCTTTTTAGGGTTAAGAACATAAGAAAGGCCGGACTGGGTCAGACCAAAGGTCCATTTAGCCCAGTATCCTGTCTACCGACAGTGGCCAATGCCAGGTGCCCCGGAGTGAGTGAACCTAACAGGTAAAGATCAAGTGATCTCTCTCCTGCCATCCATCACCCCCCTCTGACAAACAGAGGCTAGGGACACCATTCCTTACCCAGCCTGGCTAATAGACATTAATGGACTTAACCTCCATGAATTTATCCAGTTCTCTTCTAAACCCTGTTATAGTCCTAGCCTTCACAGCCTCCTCAGGCAAGGAGTTCCACAGGTTAACTGTGCGCTGTGTGAAGAAGAACTTCCTTTTATTTGTTTTAAACCTGCTGTCCATGAATTTCATTAATTTTCTGCTTCTGCTAGAAAAAAATGAACAAAATAATTTCGGGAGGAACCAGCTTTTCCCCTAATTTTGTGGTTCAGCCTCTGAACCCAAAACTCTGTGATTTGCTCGGCCCTGCTCCCAGTGTGAGTCCCCCGGAGCCAGGAAATAACCGGTCTCTCAGCTCAACTCACCAGGATGAAGTGGGACAAAGGCCGTGAAGAGCGGGAGCAGCAGCAGCATCATTGGCGCACGTCCAGGAGCTGGGGCTGGTGACTGTGTCAGCCCCTGGGGTTTATATAGGGCGGGCAGTGGGGGGGCTGGAAAGAGGTGACCCGGGCAGTGCGGGGTTACATACCCAGCTACCAAGAAATGTATCAGGGGTGGGGATTCCCGCAGAGGAAACCTTGAGCCGCGCCCCATCCAGGGGCGGGAGGGTTTCCTTCCTCCTCTGGTGCCCTCCCTGCCCCCAGCTGAGATCTCCCAGCTGCAGAGAGCAGAATCCCCCCAGGTCCATTCTGCCCCTGGGTACCTGGATCCCCAGACAGTCAGGCCAGCAGGGTCCGTTCGACCCACCCGTCTACCCTCCTGAGTGACCCTGGCCGGAGATCCTCCCCCAGCCCCCGAGATGGAGCCGGGTCACTGGTGTTTTGTGAACCCCTGTCCCAGCAAGGCAGCCAGGCTGGGGCTGACGCCACCCGGAGATGGAGGAACCCTGCTGCTCTGGGGAGCTGGGTCCCTGGTGAATCCCCCTCCCTGTCCCTCACTGGGGCCTCCATTCCCAGCTGGATTTGGTCAGGCTTCAGTGTCTCTACTTGGCTCTTGCTCTGCCTTTCCCTGCTGGATTGAAGAGCCCCCAGCACCTGGCTTTGTGTCCCCACGGAAGTCCTTGTACCCCGACCGCCGGGCCCCTTCCCCGTGAGTGTGGAGAGGCCGAACCGAGCGAATGCGTTCAGTCTCTCCCTGCCAGGCATTTCTGCCAGCCTCCAGTCATTTGCCTGGCCTCGTCCTGCCCCGTCTCCAGTTTGCCACTGGCCCTTTTAAAATGCACACCCCAGAACTGGGCGCAGGATCCCAGGATCCCCCAGGAAACACCACTCCCTGCTCCTGCTCACCACGGCCTTGTTCACACGGCCCAAATCCGTTTGACGTGTCCTAGGTCCCACCTTAGCCCATTAACCACGAGCCCAGCCTTCCCCTCTAGGGGTTAATTCCCGCCTGGCCCTGGCAGCTACGGCAGCTGCTCTGGATTCCACAGCTCGGGCTGATCGCTCAGGACCTGAAATGTGGGGTTTTTTGTAACTTTGTTTTTATTCATTGCTGGCAACGTAGCAGGGAGCGAAAGGCAGCCGGCCGTGCAGCAGGGTGGGCCAGGGGAGGTGGGAAGGAGGTGATCAGCACTGGGGATTGATCGGCAATGAGCTCAATGTGGCCTTCCCTGCGTTCCCTTCCCACTGGCCTCACCAGCGCTGAGAACAGGGGCGGGGGTGAGCCCAGTAAACTAACCCCTGGGATAGGGGCAGGGAGGCCAGGGCAGGCTGCAGCTTTCTCAGGAGTTAGCAGGTCAGGTAACAAAGAAGATCCCCCAATAAATGGTCACTCGACCAGCTGAGAAGCAGGAGAGCTACAAACCGTTGGGTCTGCCCCAGGGTTCAGCTCCTGTCCGTTACCCCAGGGGAAATAAACTTGCTGTTCCACTAGCGAAGATGCAACCTAAGGGTCTGGATTGGGATTGCCAAAGGAGCCGATGGGATGTGGTCTTGAATCTGGCTCCTAACTCCCCTGGGCTCATTGCTTTCATGCTCATGGGTTGGGCGTTGCTGGGGGGGGGCTATTCTGAGGAGAGGGGGGCTCAGCCAATCAGCAAAACAAGCTCTGCGTCTGGGCGTGACCAAAGGACAGACGCGACGCAGCTCCGGCCCCCACAGCTATTCCTGGCTTGGCTCAGGGCTGCGGTGGCCTCATTGTGGCCCATATCCAGGGGATGACGGTGGAGACTCTTGTGTAGACCCGTGGGGGGCTCCCATCGGTAGGTCCCCAGGAGACGATGCCCTGGGCTCTTTTCCCGCACACCAGGGGGCCTCCAGAGTCACCCTGTGAAACAAAACAAGCCACAGATGGAGAAATGCTGGGTGAGTCATTTCCCACTGTTCTTCAAACACTGGTAGATACTTCAGTGACACCCCCTGCTATCCAGATGGTCTTTGCTTGGGGCCCTAAGAGCCCAGCCTGTCTCAACAAACCCCCAACTCCTCCCAGTCAGTCTTTGGGGGCAGGAGGGATAGCTGCAGGAGTGTGGGGTCACTGGGGTAGGGGAGATGGGATGGGATGGGGGTGGTACCTGCAGGAGTGTGAGGTCAATGTGGGCGGGGTGATGGTATGGGAGGTGGGTCATACCTGCAGGAGTGTGAGGTCGGTATGGGCAGGGTGATGGGATGGGATGGGACGGTACCTGGAGGAGAACACCAGATAGTTTCCCATTGGTTTGTATAGCACCAAGCACAGCAGGGCCTGATCTCTGACCTTTCCTTGTGGGCCGAACCACAACACTCGGGGCCCCATTAAAAAAAATGATTTATCCAGGACGCTTGGGAGTTTCACCTTGAAAGAAGCTTTCTTCTCCATTGGGTCCCCCACACACATCATTGTGCAGGCATTATATTTACGATAGGCCTCACCAGGATAATTCAGACAGGTCTCATCATCCTGCATCTTCAGCTTCACCTCCCGGAGCGTATTGGGGAGCTTCTTACGGTGTGCGCTGGTCCGGCCCCAGCCAGCGACGCTGCACACGGTCCCTGGTCGCACTTGCTGGTAAGCCCGGGGAAGACGGATGGGCCTGACCCATCTATTGAGCTTTGCCTTGCGCGCTGGCTTCAAACAAGAGAGGACACAGGCACCGGGGTCAGTGTGAAGGTCAGAGCTGATGATGGGTAGAGAGAGAAACTACAGCCAATGTGTTTCCATGGAGACAGTGGAGATGGCGTGGGGGTGGTACCTGCAGCAGTGTGAGGTCAGTGGGGGTGGGGTGATGGGATGGGGGTGGTACCTGCAACAGTGTGAAGTCACTGTGGGCGGGGTGATGGGATGGGGGTGGTATCTACAGCAGTGTGAGGTCAATGGGGGCGGGGCAATGGGATGGGGTGGTACCTGCTTCAGTGTGAGGTCATTGGGGGTCGGGGTGATTGGTTTGGCATGGTACCTGCAGCAGTGTGAGGTCACTGGTGACAGGGTGATGGGATGGGGGTAGTGCCTTTAGCAGTGTGAGGTCACTGGGGGCGGGGTGATGGGGTGGGGGTGGTACCTGCAGCAGCATGATGTCATTGTTATGGGTCTTTCTCTCGTACTGTGGATGGGGGATCCGGTGGCACAGGGGGATTTTCTGTTGGCTCCGTTCCCGTTGTTTAATGTTATGGGCTCCCAGTATAACAGTGATGTTGCTGTAGAAGCCAAGAGCGAAACATGGGGCATTAGGGGCAGGAGTGTCCCGAGGTGGGGGATGGGCACGTGGTGTGACATATGTACTGATCTGGTGAAGACAGGGCAGCCTGGGACACTCAGGCAGAGATCTCAGACCCTTCGTCCCCCTTGTCCCCTGGGTCTCAGCTCCCCTCCAGCCAGGGGACCCCTCCCAGCTGGATCCAGACAGGGGTCTATGCCCAGCTCCCCCAGCCCAGATCCCTGCAGAGCCGCCCTGGAGCTCTGAGCCCCTCCCTGTCCCAGTCAGGTCAATGGGGCCAGTCCCCAGCTGGTGTCACTGGCTGTAGCCCCATTGATTTCCCCAGTGCTGGATCTGGACCATGGTTTGCAGAGGCCCCTAGAGACCCGTCGACACCCCCTGAGCAGATCAGACCCCTGGGCTCTGCTCTCCCAGCCTGTCACACTCACTGCTCCTTCCCTGTAACCCACGATGGCGCCAGAGCTCCCGGCTCCCCCATCACCCGCTAACCCCGACCTGCCCCGACACCCAGCACAGAGGCGCTTACTCTCCATTGCAGTGAGCGGCCGTCAGCACGAAGTTCTCCGACACCACGAACCCACCACAGCGAGTCTTATTGCCTCCTACTCAGTGTAACCCTTCTGCCCATCAGAGTTGGCAGCAACAAGGGCCGGGTTCAGTATCCGGGGGTTCCATTCCAATAGCACAATACAAAAACCGGCTCGAGCCCCCACCCAGTGACCTGGGACAACCATATACCACCCCTCTGGGCGTCTGTAAGAGACTATACTTCCCCTCTCGCAAGCACAGAGTCTGAGTGTACCAAAGCCTTTTAATAACAGGGAGAGACAATGTGGCATTATATTGGGGAAACACCACAAACAAGGCTAATAAACCAAACCATGAACCAGAAGCCCCCCTCCCAGCAAATAGGCCGTGGCCTTCCCTTTGGCTCTTGAGTTCCACAACCCCAAAAAAGTCACTCAATAGTCCCAAAAGTCCAACAGCCCAAGAGTCTCTGTCCTTGGTCCGTGCAGAGTTCAAAAGTCAATTGGCAGAGTCTTACCTCCAGCCTGAGTGGAGATGGAGGGTAGGGCACGGGGCACCTTACGTGGTCCAAGGCCGACTGCGCCGCCTCTCCGTGAGGTTCCGCTGCAGCTCTCACCGCAATCGGCTCTGCTCCGCTCCGCTGGCTGTCCTACGAACCGCTCTGCCCGTCGATCCGCTAGCTGCTCTGCCAGCCAACACACAGACAGCTCCGCCGCGCCGGTCACCCTGCCCGCAGCACCCACGCCTCTGCTAGGTGACAGACAGACAGCTCTGCTGCGCCGGTCACTCTGCCCGCAGCACCCACGCCTCCGCTAGGTGACAGACAGACAGCTCTGCCACACCGCTCACTCCGCCCACAGCACCAACGCCTCCGCTAGTCGACAGACAGCTCTGCTGCACCAGTCACTCCGCTAGCCGTCCTGCTAGCCGACACACAGACTGCTCTGCTGCACCAGCCACTCTGCACTTTTTCCAGGTCCCCCCTACTTAAGACAGCGCTCAGTGATTTCTTTAGCTCTTAAGTGATTTCAGCTCACAGTAGGGGAGCCTTAGTACAGGTGCACCAGTGAGCCCAAAGCAATTATGAGCTCAGCAGCCTGGAAGCAGGCTCCTAATAGAAGCAAAATTCAATTCTGACATTCTATAGTGGAGAGAGGCAAGGTGCAATAGGCCTGGGAGGCCCTCAGACAGAACCCTCACCAAAAAGTATAGGTATTTGTCCATCACCTCTCTCAATCTCACAGTGTTCTGAAAACGCATGGCCCTTGCCCAGTGAGTGCTACCTAGATGATGGCGAGTCTCTCCATCATAACACAGGCCAAGTACAAGTCCATAGTCCTTCATTCACATAATCACAGTAACATTACTTTATCATTCCTGCCCCAATAACATAGAAACTGGGGCTCCCTCATCAGCCGAAGTGGCCATGTGGGCTGCTGTGGGCTCAGGCTAGGCGCAGTGGGTGTGTCTATGCAAATTGATCAGCCCCAGACTTATTGTGCAAGGCTCACTGCAATTCCCATAGTTCGCCACCAGATGTCAGAATATATCTCATTCCTGACACTGCTTACATCAGAAAGGCCATGTAGGGTCTGGAGTGGGGCTTTGCTTCCTGTCCCCTGATGATCTCACCTGGAGGGGAGACCAGGTTCATATAAAGAGCCCTATTGTCTCCCTTGGCCAGGCTGGGACTGAGCTCCCCGTCCCAAAGAGGAGTCCCCATAACCTCATCCCACCCCCTCTGCTGCTCTCCCTGGCAGATCCCTGTGCCTGGAACCCTGCCCCCTCCTCAGCTCTGCCCCACACTGGACACCCCGTGTGGTCGGAGGGTAAATATAAACCTCTGACCTCGCTGGGTGGAGAATTGGTGCCAAACACACCGGGAGTGGGTCACTAATCGCACTGCCTGGAGGTAACGGCTGTTGGTGTCAACATCAGCCAGAACGGCACTGACACATCCCCTGCTGACGTTTCACCCTCTCCAGCAACCCCAGTGACCAGCCAGGGCCGGTCCAACGCCGCCCCTCAAACGGCTTTTGTACAGAAAATCGAGTTTTCTAGACAATGAAACGTTTTCCCGAAGGCATCTCCTCTCCGCAAACATTTTGGGGTTGTTTTTTTTTTGGAAAACTGACTGTTCCCCCCCACCCCGCAATTTTCAACACTTTTCAGCTGAAAATCTGTAAGTTTTTCGTCCCCCAAAACAATGTGAATTTTGGTCACACTACAGATGAAGATGGAGCGGGAAGGTGTGCAAGGGAAACATGCCGCCCCGCATCGGTCTAGCCCTGCTGCCTTCTCTGCCCTTCAGCCCTTACGGCTTCGGTTTCTCCAAATCTTACCCAGACTGCCAGGATCTCTGGCTACGTTATTCAGACCTGGCCAGGAAATTCGAATGAAACACTGATCCTCTAGAAAGGCACTGGGAGGAGGAACTAGGCCAAACATTTTCTGCTACCAAATGGAAACCAGGTGCTGACTTAACCCGTGTGCTCAGAGACCAGTGGGCTTTGGGCAGAACTGAAGGGGACGGTGGGTTTTTCCCCCATCATATAAAATTAAACTTGTAATTTTCAACCTAGTGAGTGTTAACCGGAAACAGAACGAATCAGACAGACTAAGCAGAGCATGAACAGCAGTGAAAAGACAAGTACTGCCAAAGCGGAAATCCAAGGAGTGACCAAATATCACAGAGTAGAGCATAGACATCCTAACCTGGCTGCCATGGAAACAGCTATAGAGTCTTATAGAGATCCCCAAGAAAAGTTTTTAGAGCTGCTTTCCTGGAAGCATCTCATCCTCCTAAGAAATGCATGGGCCCACCTCACCCCCAGCATTGCCTACCCACTTTCTTCCACTCCCTGTATCTATCCCTTTCATTTGAATTTTGCTTCTAGCCTTTAGCTTACTTTAAGAACTTTTTTTAACCAGCTGAATTTGTATAGAGCATACTTTTTTTGTAAATTGTGGAATACAATAAGGGACTGATATTCTAACCATGCATATTACAGACAACTAAATGTTTCAAACCTAGCTAAGGGGAGGTAGCAAATACTTCATAGCTTATGAGGTGTTTATGAATTATGAGACATTTATGTATATTTTCCTGTTTGTTTTCTCACTCTCTCTACATCTCTCTTAAAAATTAATAAAAAGAACTCAGGAGTCCTGGCTGCCACTCCTCAAGGTCCACTCGAATAACTAGACCCCACTCCCAAGCAAGGGCTCGAACCCAGGAATCTTAGCTCCTAGCCCCTACTTAAGATACTGCCATGTCTCTCTCCTTCTCTCAGTCTCTTTCGAGGGCTTTGTCTGTGTACCAGCTCCACCACCCAGACTTCTTCACCCCCACCTCCAAACCCGTCCTTAGCCAGGTGCTGGGAGCCGGTGCTCTCCCTGGCAGAAGCACCTGACTCTGGGGAGGATCTGGGATTTGCAAACAGCCCAGAGAGCTCCTGGCTCCATTCTCCAGGATCCCTGATCCCCCCCAACTCACCAGCCCCAGTCCCGGGGGGCAGGAGAAAGGTCACGGGCAGCAGGATCAGGATCAGCATCTTCACCATCCTGGAAACGTGACTGTGCTCGTGCCTTAGTCCTGGGGGATTTATAGAGTCAGAAGAAAACCGGAGAGCACGTCTCCACCCCCCGCCTCGGAGGGAGCTGGGACCACAGAGGCGCGCTCAGAAACCTCAGCATTACTCCACTGACACTTGGGGGCAGGAGGGAGGGAGCTGGTGGCTGGAGAACAACCTCTCTCTGGAGGAAGGAGCCCAGGGGAAAGTCCCTGTGGGACGGGGCATCTCTCCCCCCGCAGAGCATCCGGGAACAGGGCCCCTGGGCCTGTCTGAAGCCCGGCACACCTGGCACCGGGCTCATCTGGAGCTCACCTGTCTCTTCTGCTCCAGCCGCTCATCTGGTGGGGAGCGCGGCCAATGCTGAGTCACTGACTGGCTTGGCTCAGCTCCCCGCTCCCGCCCCAGCTTGCGTCTCGGAGCAGCCCGCAGCCCTGCCACAGAGCCCATGGGAGACATTCTCCCACAGGGTGGGGAGCACATAGGCCACCCCATGGTGGACATGGGGGAGCTCAGATACCATGGTGATGGGCGATGGGGAAGGCCCTAAACAGACGGTGCTGGAGTCATGTCCCTCTGGGCCTGCCTCATGGCAACTGTCCTCACACAACAGGGGTGACCATTTGGAAACGGGACTCTGGCTGTCCAGACGTTTGAACATCTCATTCACCTACAATTCTGGGCCCCAGAAAGTGGCTTAAAATAGCCCTGAGGCCCCGTCTGCATTTCTCCATCAAGCTCCGAGCTCTGAAATGTCTTGGTGTATTTTGTAAAGCCCCAGCATCAGGAGTCATGGGATCACCTGTGAACCTTGGTTTCTCTTGGGGTCAACTGGATGTTTTGAGCCCATGAAGCTGCGAAGAAGAGCTGGAAGATGTGACTCCTAAATGCATAAAGCCCCCTGGTCTTCTTCCCATCCATCTCATCCCTTAGGGTGCCCCAATATCCATGAGAGAGCACCCACAGAGTGTGAGACCCCCCCATTCTCTCCAAAGGGGTCTCCTCTTAGCCCACTGCCAGCTTCTCAGATAGGCCATTATCATCATGGCCTATCTGAGGAGGGGGCAGCGCTTCTGCCAGGGCCCAGGGGGGTTGTAGCCTCAGCCAGGTGAGGGTCTGGTTCCCAGTGCGTAGGTGGGTTCTAGGCAGTCCTGGGCCATGTACACCCAGCCACATGGCAGGGAGAATGGACGGGCTCCCAACATCTGCAGCCACTCAGCATCTTGGGCTTGTCACAGCTGGGGCTGTGTCCAGTCAGCTCCGCCCTACGGGATCAATTGACTCTGCCTCTGAAACTTGCTGCCACAGGGTTTTTTTGTGGTCTTGATGTACCCCCAATGTCCATGGCCTGGAGGGTAAAACCCTCCCCTCTGTAGCAGGCTGGGGCCTGACTGACAAGCTGAGCGCGTGAGCTGGGACATCTCCCCGTCCCCCTGGCAGTGAAAGGCCCCACATGCGGCTGTGTCGTGAATGGAAACAGTTCTCAGAGTCGGCCGTGAGGGAACACAACCGGAGCTGTCTGAGGTCCTGAGTCCAGGGCGGGGATGGTGGGTCTGCAGGTCGGGATTGGGGGTCACTGAGAGAGATGACCCAGGCCTGCCCGGAGTGGGGGCGCAGAACGCGGGCAGCTGGTTTCAGCAGCACTATGCAGCGTGCTCAGTCCATGTAAGCATGGTCGGGATAAGCTAAGTAGCAAATCTGGAGGGGGCGGAGCGGAGGAATTTCTGGTCACTCCCCCACTGCACGGCCTCTGGCCTGCACCAGCGAGACTATCCAATGTCTACATCTTTGTCTGCAAATTTGTTATTTCTCCACCTGCTGAGTCATTTCCTTCTTCTGCTGGTTTTTAGATAACTTTCAAGACCAGCTGTGTTTTCTCGGTGTGATGTTTCCTATCTCCCTGACCTCTGGCAAGGTGGTCTCCAGATAACATACAACAGAGGGGAACAAACCTTGGGGGGATTTCAAAGAGTAGAATAATAGAAAAATTATTCTGGAAGGGACCTCGAGAGGTCACCTGGTCCATCCCCATCATGTGAGGCCGGACCACGTCAGCCTAGACCATCCCTGACAGGTGTTTATCCAACCTGGTCTTAAACCTTCAGAGATGGGGATTCCACAACCTCCCTTGGGATCTTATTCCAGAGATTACCTCCATTTAGGGTTAGAAATTTTTTCTATGACTAATCACAATCTCCTTTGCTGAAAATGAAGCCCATTACTTGTTGTCCTACCGTCAGCAGACATGGAGAACAATGGACCCCCATACTTTTTAGAGCAGCCCATAACATATTGGAAGACTCTCAGGTTCCCCCTTAGACTCCTTTTCCTAAGACTAAACATACCCAGATTTTTTCACCTTTCCTTCAAAGTCAGGGTTTCTAAACCTTTGGTTATTTTTGGGACTGTTCTCCAGACCCTCTCCAGTTCCTCTACATCTCTCCTAATGTGTGGCACCCAGACCTGGACACAGTAGAATCATAGTCTCATAGAAGATTAGAATTGAAAAGACCTCAGGAGGTATCTAGTCCAACCTCCTGCTCAAAGCAGGACCAACCCCAACTAAATCATCCCAGCCAGGGCTTTGTCAAGCCGGGCCTTAAAAACCTCTAAGGAAGGAGACAATTCCTTTAGGCAAACATTTAAAAAACCAACTAACCCTGCCTCACCATTTAGAAATCTATAACATGCCTTTAATTTTATTTTATTATTGTAGACCCTTCTTTACAGGAGGGTTTTGTATAATATTCCTGTCCCCCAGGAACTTATTTCTTCACAGTTTACATTCCCATGTAACCTAATTTTACCGGGGTTGAGGGGGAGGAGGTTGCTCTTACCAGGTAAGTCAGTTAGACTAAGATCTTTGTGTCGCAGGGATGGCCAGTATTTAGTTCTGGAAATCAAGTAAACTTAGCATCTTATTAGGCTTCTGTTATTTAATTTTAAGCCTGTGTTTGTGCTGCAAAAGTTAAGAGCTTTTGTAAAAAAATATGCTGCTTCAAATTGTCCTCACTGCATGCTAACTTTTTTTAATTGAAACACGTATCTAAAGTCCCCTCAATTGTGACAGTTTTCATATTGTATACAGTTGTTGTTTTGGTGCTTTAAAAACACCATTTTTCAGAGGATGGGCTAGTGTATCTTAAACTTCTTTATATCACTGAACTTCTGCAAAATATTCCTGAAAAAGAGACCTTGTCATGTTACAGCACATTGAATGCTGGTTTTCACGATTTACTGAAGGCTTGTGTTTCTTCAGATAACAACGGTGGGTGTTTATCTTAAAAGGTTTTCCTTTTTTATTTGAAAAAAGGAAATGATTTTTGTATAAGCTGGTTTCTCAGTGTCATCCACATAAGAACCTGCTAATATAGGTTCTTTTGAACTTTTATCGTCAGTGCCGGGAATGGGATTTTCACACTTTACAAAGTTTACAGCTCAAGTCATTTTATGGTTTGGGATCCTTCTGAGGGTTGGTGTTTTTAACCCTGGAGTTGTTGGGTCATTATCTTTATCTTAGAGGAGGGGTTTCTGGTTGTAAACTTGTATAATTTCTTTACAGAATTAAGAAACGAGTTTATCTTAAAAAAGGTTAGAAGGGAGGTTTATCTACTTCCTTCACACTGTTGTCTTCTAGGAACAAAAGGAGGGGGGACCTGTTGCTACATAATTTCTCTCCTTTCAACTTTTATTGTCAGTGCTGGAGACACGACATTCACTGTTTTGTATCAATCTAAAGTCAGTTCCCTTTTGAGGGAAATAAAACAGTGTTTGTTAAAAGGAGTATCTTTATATTTACTGTTAGCCAAAGAAAAGCAATTATCTTTGAAATAGTTAGCGGTAGGGTCACCAGATGTCCCGCTTTTATAGGGGGAGTCCCAATTTTGGGGTCTTTTTCTTATAAGGCTCCTATTTCCCCCTTTCCCTGTCCCAATTTTTCACACTTGCTGTCTGGTCACCCTAGTTGGGGGTGGGGGAGGAGAAATTACAAGGTTTTCCTTTCAAATTTGAAAAAAAGTAGCTAATTTTGGTTTAAAATGTTTCCTTAAAGTGCCATCCAGTATAAAACCATCCAATGTCCTGTCATGTGGTTATGTTATTTCTTGGTAGGAAAAGAATTCCTGGACTTAGCGAAAATGTTAAATGGAGGTGGGGGGTGTTCTTTAGACAGACTATCTCTGAGCTTCATGGAGGTACGAAGCCATAGTTTTTGTTTTATAAAAGCAGGCTAATAAAGACTTTGTTGCAGTAGTTAACAGCTTCAACTAACAAGGGAGAACGTGGGGGTATTTAGCGAACTCCTTCATGCGTTACCCATTTCTTTTGCAATGTTCTTGGATATGACGTCCTCCCTTTATAAAGCTTAACAGCTGGGGGAAGGCTGGGAGGAGGGACGGAGGAGGTGTTATGATATGATTGGTTCAGAAAGAATTCATAGAATGACATAGCTGTAGAACAGCTCCTGATTGGTCCATCCGAGGGGCCTGCTTTTCTCCCAAGGCTCCCCGCCCTGAACAGCTGTCATTTCACAACAGGCAGCCAGGGGGCAGGAGAAAGGCCATGGGAACCAGGACCAGGATCAAGAGCTGCATCGTCTGAACCATCCAGGAACATGAACGGAGACTCTGTCTCGGCCCTGGGGGTTATATGGACAGGCGGGGGGCGGGGAGGGCAGGACCTGCCAACTACAGGGGCGTGTACCCTGCTGCCTGGAAACCCCCATCCTGGTTGTGCCAGGAGCAGAGACACCCACTGGGAAATTGCCAGATCACAACCGCACCCACAATCGGGCAAAAAGTGGGGACCTAGGGAAGTGCTGGAATCTCCTTCTTTAGAGGTTTTTAAGGTCAGATTTGACAAAGCCCTGGCTGGGATGATTTAGTTGGGGTTGGTCCTGCTTTGAGCAGGGGGTTGAACTAGATACCTCCTGAGGTCTCTTCCAACCCTGATATTCTATGATTCTCCCAGCTAAGGCAGCCAGCAAACACTCAGTCTTGGTCTCTCTGTCTCCTGATAGGGACAAGCCACAAGCCAAGCACAGGACTTCTGGCCTAGGGGTACAGAGGCCACCACCCCAGGGTTGGCATTGGCGGTAGGGGAACTCGGGCCCACCTGATAACAGTGTATCCCAGCCCAGGGCCCTAACAATGGCAGGATGTTTCACCACTACATCTGTGGGGAATCCAACCACAACATGCTGACCCCTTCTCCAGCAACCAAACTGGACTAAAGTGTGGCTTCCCTGGGCTATTTCTCACCACAGTCGGGAGAGGAGGTTCTGTAGTCCAAGGGTCCTCTGTCTTCTCTGTACACTGCATATGGAACTCCCCTCAAGGGTCAGTCTCCACCAGAGGCAGGGCATTGCACAGCGTGGGCTCAACTGCGGCGGTCAGCAGCAGACTGGAGAGGTCTGTCTTCTTCCATGGCTCCCACTGAATTAAGCTGCAGAGGCCTCCCTTTATACTTACTGTCCCAGCTGGCGGTGGCAGCAATACTGTTCAAAGACAAGGGAAGGAATTTGTGCCTTGGGGAAGTGTTTAACCTAAGACAGTAGAATACAAGCTTAGGGGGTCTTTCATGCAGGTCCCCACATCTGTACCCCAGAGTTCAGAGTGGGGAGGGAACTCTGACAGGTCTATTAGTCTGGTCTCCTTTATCACACTAAATTTCATCCAGTTACTCAAGTACTGAGCCCAATGACTTGCATTTGCCTAAAGTGTCATCTAAGGATCACAAAATTATAGGAATGTCGGGCTGGAAGGGACCTCAAGGATTCATTTAGTCCAGCCCCCTGCACTGAGGCAGGGTCAAGTAAAGGTAGACCAGCCCTGACAGGTGTTTTTCCAACCTTGTCTTATAAACTCCATTGATGAGGATTCCACAACCTCCCTTGGAAGCCTGTTCCAGAGCTTAACTGCCCTTTATAGTTTGAAAGATTTTCCTAATTTGCACCCTAAATCTCCCTGTCTGCAGATTTAGCCCATCACTCCTTGTCCCAGCTTCAGTAGCCATGGACAATAATTGGTCACCGTTGGCTTAATAACAATCCCACATATTTGAAGACTAAGTACATCCTCAACCCCCAGAGGGAGTTGAGGATGGACTTCTTTTCTTAAGACTAACCAGACCCTCCAAGGTCAGATTTTGTAAACCTTTTATCATTTTTGCTGCTGTCCTCTGGACTCGCTTCAATTTGTCTATGTCTTTCTAAAAGTGGGCAGCCAGAATGGGACACAGGACTCCAGATGAGGCCTCACCTGTGCCAAGTAAAATAGAACAATAACCTCCTGTGTCTTACATATGACACTGCTGCTAATATCTCATAGAATCGTAGGATTGGAAGGGATGTTGTGAGGTCATGAAGTCCAGTCCCGCGGCACTCATGCCAGGACTAAGCTGGTGTAAATTAGAGTAGCCAAAACATAATGGCTGAGCCTCTGGCTCACCAGTGGCTGTGAAGAAGACAGATCCGCTACACTGCCAGCTGTACCTAGAGTTCTAAGGAGCTGAGCAGTGTTACCAAGTCATTTCGGGTTCCCCTCGGGGCTCGTTAAACATTGTCGTGCAGTTCCTCCCGGCCTTGACTTTTTAATTGTTGCCTTTGCTCCCCACTTGCAAAGGTTGTCATCCCCAGGGAGAATTAGGAAGAGCTTTGAATGAATGTCCCTCTGGAACTCGTTAGCCGCAGCAGAAAGATCGGCAAACTGCAAGTATGTGTTGGAAAGAGAAGGGGATTGTAGCTAAAGGAAACCCAGCTGTGTGCAGAGGGGAACTAAGCCAAGGTGAGACACTAGCAAGGCCAAATATCTCCAGAGAACAATTACGATGTAACAAGCGCACAACTATTGCCAGATCCCAGCCGGGAGTAAATCAGCCGCTGACCAGCCGAGTTCAGTGGGATTCCGCTGATTTACTCCGGCTAACGAAATGGACCCCAGGATCCCTGGAGAATTTCTCAGCAACAATCCCTCACAAATGGAGGCTAAAGACAAGCACAGAGCGGCACGTCCCAGGTAAACACCCTGTGACAGCCAG
Organism: Dermatemys mawii; assembly: GCA_007922305.1. Classification (NCBI taxonomy): domain Eukaryota; kingdom Metazoa; phylum Chordata; order Testudines; family Dermatemydidae; genus Dermatemys; species Dermatemys mawii. The sequence goes on along the minus strand of ML677400.1, from coordinate 941,105 downwards.
GAGGCTCGCGGGTGGTCTGGAAATAGGATACCGGGCCTTCTCCCTCTTGGGGGCACCAGCTCCAGTCCGATCCTAGAGCAGGGGGATGGGCTGGCTTGCATGGTGGTGCGGGGGGGTGGGGATGGAATATGGGGCTTCTCCTCTCTAGGGCATCTGGCTGTGATCTGGCCCAAGGCAAAAGGGACTAGCTGGCTAAGGGGGTTAGGAATAGGATATGGGGCCTTTCCCTATTAAGAGCTGCCACCCCAGCTCTAATCTGGCCCCAAGCCAGTGAATATGGGACAGGCACATGGAGCACTGGTTCCAGTCCACTAATGGCGGAGGGTCATTAGTGCAAAGGGGCTATTCGATTGGCTCAGTAAAAGTATCTGGCTGTAACCCTCATCCCCAGCTCTTGGGACGTGTACTAGTGGGAACACCGAGCCATCGGGCACCAGCTCCCAGCCCTGTTGTTCTGCATGTCGGAGGGTCAAATGGGGCAGTGAGTCTGAACTCGCTCGCTCGCTCCTGGCGCTGACCCTGCTGGGGGGGGGTGACTCTGAGTCCCAGTGTCACGGCGGGAGGTTCAGTAGGGGGCGCTGTCCCCTCACAGTCTGTGCTGACCTCAATGCCCCAGTGTGGTGCGAGGGGGCATGAAGCTTTGGGCATTTCCCTCGTTTGGGTGAAACTGGAAACCAACCCTCTGCTACTGATGGCCTGGTCACTTTTCCTCAGAGCTGGTGTCCAGCCCAAACTCAGACTCTGATCGCCTCATTCTGCCTTCTTCTGCTCACTGTTTTGGCTTGAACTTGGTACAGGGCTCTTCCTCCTCTGCTGTCAGGCACCGTTATAGTGCACCGTAAAACAGCCACAGCATCCCACCCCAGTGGTGGCTACCCTTCAGCAATCAATGATGCCCCTCATGGCTGGGTTATTTAGCTAACATTTTCCAAGCAGTTTGAAGCCTTTGGGTGAGAAATCCGCAGGACTGGCAATCAGACCATTACAAAGGATCAGGCAACAACTGCAAATACCGTTTAAAGTATTGCACGGGCTTTCTATTGAAAACAAGTAGCTGTTTTTATTAACACTCAGCATCCAATAAAGAAAAGACAGGATTCCCCAGGGAAAAATGTGCTGATATCATTATTATAACTAGTTCTCAATGCTCTTTATATGAGTCAGATGAAATAAGATAGCTCGATAGATTTGATATTGTGTGCAGTGCTATAGCCGTGGTGGTCCCAGGATCTGAGAGAGAAACGGTGGGTCAGAGACCACCTGGCATGGGAGGTGGGCGTCTTGGGTCCTTACGTTTCTTTGCAAGTCTCCCAGGATTCGGGTCTATCTCATGCATGCAGAGAAAGTATTTGTCCACAAACCAGTTTCCTCAAGGCCTTTTTCATCTCCGTGTTCCTCAGGGTGTAGATGAAGGGGTTCAGCAGAGGGGTGACTGCGGTGTAGAACACAGCCGCTACCCCGTCGGACGCTTGACTCGACGAGGGATGCAGGTAGATGAAGACCGGGGGCCCGCAGTACAGCAGCACTAGGGTGAGGTGGGCACTGCAGGTGGAGAAGGCCCGCTGCCTCCCCTGGGCCGTGCGGATCTTCAGGATGGCAGCTGCGATGCAGGCGTAGGAAACGCAGATGAGCAGGAAGCAGCCGGCCGCCACCGCCCCGATGTTGGCCAGGATGACGACTTGGTTGGCGGCCGTATCGGCACAGGCCAGCTTCAGCACGGGGGGGATGTCGCAGACGAAGTACTCCACGCGGTTGGGGCCGCAGTAGGGCAGGCGGAAGGTCAGGAAGGCCTGGATGGCGGCGTGGAGCGAGCCGGTGAGCCAAGTACCGGCCGCCAGCCGCAGGCAGATCTGTCTGCTCATCACTGTGCCGTAGCGCAGGGGATGGCAGATGGCCAGGAAGCGGTCGTAAGCCATCACCGTGTAGAGGAAGCACTCGGTGCTGCAGAGGAAATGGAAGGCGTAGAGCTGTACCACACAGCCGCCGAAGGAGATGGCCCCACCACCGGGCCCCACCAAGCCCACCAGGATCTTGGGCACGGTGACGGAGGAGAGGCAGGCGTCGAGGAAGGAGAGGTGGCCGAGGAAGCAGTACATGGGCAGGGCGTGGAGTCGGGGATGGCGGAGCACGGTCAGCAGGGCGAGGGCGTTGCCCAGCAGGGTGAGCAGGTAGAGGAGGAGGAAGAGGAGGAAGAAGAGAGAGGGAAGCTCCCGGGTGTTCGGGAGCCCCTCCAGGATGAATTCAGTCACAGGCGTTTGGTTTCCCAGCTCCATCTGCTTCCAACAGGAGCTGGAGCAGTGCGAACCAGAGCAGCAGTTATCTCAGGATGTGTCTGTCTCTCTCTCACACACAGTTCAATGGAGTAACATGCCACCAGAACTCAGATCCTTTCACTCTAGTGTCCCGCCAGCCTCCCCATCACAAGCCAAAACACAGCGATTACTCATCCCCTCCAGGATCTATCTAGACCCCAGGACGGTTGCACGTGAGAGCCTCAGACTTTTGAATGCATTTTTCCTCACAACACCTCTCCCAGGGTTTATCAGTCCCAGTTCTCCAGCCTGTGAGCCAAGGCATGGGACACCTCAAAGTCATGCAGGAAGCTCGCATCAGAGGAGGAGATTTGAACTCGGGTTCCTCAGATCCCAGGGGAGTAACTTCACTGCTGGACCGTCCTTCCTCTCAGCTCCTCTCCTCTCACATCAGCTATGAACAATATCCTGCTAGGACATTGCTTGATTACCTGTTTGTCACCTCCTGACCAATCACCATCTATCTATCTATCTATCTATCTATCTATCTATCTATCTATCTATCCCCATCCACCTCCTCTATCTGTCTATCTATCTATCCCCATCCACCCCCTCTATCTATCTATCTATCTGTCTATCCCCATCCACCTCCTCTATCCAGCTATCCCCATACACCCCATCTATCTATCTATCTATCTATCTATCTATCTATCTATCTATCTATC
>ML677400.1:924516-938118 GCA_007922305.1 Dermatemys mawii | reverse complement strand
ATCTATCTATCTATCTATCTATCTATCTATCTATCTATCTATCTATCTATCTATCTATCTATCTATCTATCTATCTATCCCTATACACACCAGTCTTGTTGTCTCTTGCACATTATCTCTCTAGCCTGGTTCTCCTGCTGTCACCCCTCACCAACCTGCTGGATGCAGGAAGGACGTGCTGGAGAGATGTGAGAGTCACACACCGCCGAACGATGCTGGAAGCTGACCCTGTCGGCCCGTGTGTCTATTGCACGATTTCGATTCGGATTTGAACACTTGTGCACGCAGGGAAGTCAAGGCCCAGAGCGCCTGCAGAGACGACAGCCAGCCTGAAATCACGGGGGTTGTTTAAAGCAGGAAGGGGTGGTGTCTCCTCTCCGGGTCAGGGTGTGAGCTGATCCCAACCTGGGGGAGATTAGGGAAAAAGGACCCACAAGAGGCAGGTGAACTCTTAGCTGCCCTCTGCAGGGTTTCTTGTACTGTGCATCCTATGAAACAGCGGGTACCAGAGCCTCAGGTCAGAGCCTGGGCTGGCTGGGCCTTGGGTTAACCTGTCCAGTGCCTCTGACCCTAAAGAAAAGCCATTCCCCGGCTCAGACGCACTCACCGCTCTCATGGTGCTGGGAGGAGGAGCAGCTGCTGCATTGTCTCTGCCGTGGTAAAGTGCCCAAGGCAGCCAAGTATTTGAAGGGTATTTTCACCCCTGGTGACTCGGCTCATCTTGCTCCGGGGAGCTGATTGTCTGATGCAATCCAGGTGATGCCTTGGCCCGGGTGTCCCGTTCCCGGGCCCCGGCAGCCAGAGAGAGCGGGCATCCCATCGGGACTCTTCGCCCAGCATCTGACGTTCGCTCCCCAGGGCTGCGGGGCTGCTAGCTTCATGGGGATCATTTTAACATGTCTCTGGCAGCTTCCAAGGTCCTGGGAGCTTTACTGGGGCGAGTCTGCACCAAGCATGATTGCTTGGTGGAAAACCATCAGGGCATCTTTCAAAACAGGCCAGGCACTGGGGGCGATGGTGGGAAGGAGAATCCTAGGGCTGAGATCACAGGGGGCTCTGGTTTGGTACCGAGGGGCATCAGCCAAGCTAAGGCTGGGGGAAGCCCATTGCTAGAGTAGCCATGTAAATCGTAGTAAATAGTAGTGTACACTAGTAAATCCTAGTGTAAATCCTAGTGCAGTAAATCCTAGTGCAGTAAATCCTAGTGTAGATCCACCAGAGTCAATTGGAGTCAATGTGGCCAGATCCCCATCCGGTGTAAATCAGCCAGAGCTCCACTGGAGTCAGTGCGGCACCTCTGAATTAGAGCAGCCGTGCCGAGGGCCGAGGCGAATATCCTCAGATCAATAGTTCTTGCCAACTCCCCTGTGGGGGGCTGGGAAGGAATTTCCCCCCAGGCAATGGCAGTGGGGTTTTCTGGCCTTCCTCTGTAGTGGGGGTGCGGATGGGGTGCAGTCATTTGCCAGGGTCCCCTGGATACGTGTCTCTAAATCAAACCTACATCAGTGCAGGGACCCCACCCCCAAGGCCACAGTGCACCTCGGTCTTGCCTGTTCTCTGCCTGCGGGTGTAATGCCTTGCTCTAATTTCATGGGTTGGCTTTAGTGGGAGGATGCTGGGTGGGGCTGGTGGCCTGTGAGATACAGGTGGGCAGACCGGCTGTGGTGATAGTCCCGTCTGGACATAAACTCTATGACATTTTAGAAAAATTCCAGACACCTCCATTGTACGTCCCCTTCTGCCTGGACAGCATGTTCCTGGGGGGTAGTGTGGACTGTGGAGGCCAGCATGTGTGTGTGTGAGTGAGAGAGAGTTTCAGTTTCAAGTTGTTTCAGTGTTTCCCCATTAACTCCAATGGGCCCCTGTGATAAATGAGTGGGGGGGAGAGGGGGCATTAGCACCCTTGTGAAACTTCCCAACCATTCAGTTAGCTATAAAATCCCGCTTAGTAGCTGTTCTCGACTTGCCTTACCTGTAAAGGGTTAAGAGACACTTCAAATGAATTGGCGCCTGACCGGGGAACGAATAGGGAAGCTGCACCCTTTCAAATTTTTGGGTGTAGGGGTCTTTTGTCTCTCGGGCAGAAGCAGACAAGGCAGCAACATGCTATAAGGTTTGGGCCAGGTAGAAAAATCATCAGCCTCCTACCTAGAAACTACTCATTTGAAACCCTAGGTATGTAAGTCGATCAGGAACGTCTAGTTAGCCGCGATTCAATTTCATTCTTCATTGTGGGCTTGTGAATTTCTCTGTGCTAATCCCAGGGGCTTTTTTGGTTTGTTTGCTTGTCACCTGTAAGCTGGACCCCGAGAAAGTCATGTTCGGTGTTCAATCCCTCACAGCCTGTTTTCAGATGTGTTTTTTTCTTTTTTCAAGAAAATTTGCTGTTTTAAGAACATGACTAGATGTCTGTGTCTTCGGAGTTAAAGAGGCTGTGCCTATGTTAATCAGCCGATACAACAGCTGAGTTTCCCCTGTCTTTTGTTTTCTTTCTCGGCTGCCCCCGAGGGAGGAGTGGAAAAGCCGATGGACCTCAGAAAAAAAGTCTTCCCAAGTGAGGTTTTTTCTGGTTGGGTGTAGCAGATTGACGCTCACTGGTGCGGCGCCTCCTGCTGACTGCCTCAGGAATTAGCTTGATTCCAGCATGGAGCACCCCTGCTGGCCAAAGTCTCTCTGCCTCGGGGCTCCTGTGTCCCTCCCGAACCCCAGGACTGGAGGGGAGACTACAACCCAGGAGTCTTCCCCTCCAGTCCCTTCTTCTCTAACCATTCCACAACAGGAACAAATGTTCACAGAGGTAGGACTGGAATCCAAGAGTCCGGGCTTTAATCATGAAGCCTCACTCCCATCCCTGAGCTGGGGACAAATCCCACGATTCCTGACTCCCGGCCTCCTACTCCAAGCACAGAAACCTGCTGCTTTCCCAGAGTCAGGGGCAGAACTAAAAAATCTGAACTTTCAGCTCTTCCTACTCCAAGCCACTGACCAGAGGCGGAACAGGGGAGGCCTGACTTCCAGCTCCGAGTCCATCTCTCTCTGGCCAGTTCTCAGGCAGCTCCTGCCAGACAGAAGATGATCATAGCTCGGGGCCTGGTAGTTTCCTGCCCCCCAGTCTCATCAGGGCATCCTTCTCCTTGTTCCTCAGTGTGTAGATGAGAGGGTTCAGGAGTGGGGTCACCGTGGTGTAGAATACAGCCACCACCACATCCAGTGGGACCCAGGATCCTGGCCTCAGGTAGACGAAGAACCTGGGCACATAGTAGTTCACCATCACGGTGACATGAGTCATGCATGTGGAGAAGGCCCGGCGCCTGCCCTCGGTGAAGCGGATCCTCAGGATGGCCGAGACGATGTAGACATAGGACATCAGGATCAGCAGGAAGCAGGGGACGGCCAGGAAGCCGATATCCACAAAGGTCACCAGCTTGTTGAGTGCCGTGTCCCCGCACAACCTGAATATCACAGAAGATGTATCCCCCTCGTTCCATTGGTCGTAGGGCAGATGGCAGGGGAGCGCGGTCTGTAGGGTGGAGTGCAGGGAGCCCCCAAGCCAGGTCCCCACTGCCAGGCACAGGCCGGCCCTGCGGTTCATAATGACGCTGGAGCGCAGTGGCTTACAGATGGCCAGAAAGTGGAGTGCGCTGAAGGAAGGCAGCAGCAGGTAGGAAACTCCATACCAGCCCCGTCCCCAGCATCAGACTGTCTCTCCCTCTAGATCCCTGGGCTCTGTGGGGGAGGGGGTGGATCCACAGCTGTGCTCTGGGGGTAGGGGCTGCGGGAGTCTGAGCAGGGGGACACCACACGGCTCGGGTTTGGCAGGAGGGGGTGCGGTTGCCTGGGCTGGGGGATACCCCACGGCTGGGCTCTGAGGGTAGGGGTCAGAGAAACAGGAACTGGATTGTCGTAGGGATTTCTTTAACTCTCTACTGCTGGGAGACAGTTGTTGTGTCTCTGTATCATTACAGATGAACAGACTGTCATGTGTTTTGAAATAAATTACCCAAATCACTAAAACTGGGCTCTCAGCAAAAAAATCGAGAAATTAATGAATCAAGGAACCCAACAATGTGAAGAGAAGAAATTCTTGACTTGCCTCTGCACCAGAGCGAGTAGTCTGGGGAACAAACACGAGGAACTGGAGTTGCTCCTCTAGGAGCATGACTTTGCTCTACTTGCCGTGACTGGAACCTAGGGGGACAATTTTCTTGAGTGGAAGATTAAAATCCATGATTACCAGCTCGTCAGGAAGGATCAAGTGGACAAAAGAGGAGGGACGTGAGCTTAGTGTCGAAAATGGAATCACCTGTTGCCAAGGCATTGGTAATTCAGAAGAAAATGATCCGGGATGCTTATGGAGCAATGTGCTACCAGATAAAGCACCAAGAAGAGTATTAATTGGTGTCTGCTATAGACCATCACATCACACTGGAGAAGAGGATGCCTGGCTCCTTGCCCACCTATCTACAATGTGTAGGAAAAAATCCATGTGATCTGTCCCAGATCCCAGCTTAGCGCATTAACCACAAGCCAACCTTCCCCTGTATGGGCTAATTCCCTCCTGGCCCTGGCGGGTGCAGTGCCTGCTCTGGATTTTGCAGCCCGGGTTGATCACACATTCCCAGCATCACTTGTTTTCGTAACTTCATTTTTATTCACTGCTGGCAACGGAGCAGGGAGTGAAATGCAGCCGGCCATGTGGCAGTTTGGGGAGAGGAGGTAGGAAGGAGGCGATCAGCGTTGGGGATTGATCTACCATCAGTTCAGAGTGGCCTTCACTGAGCTCCCTTCCCGCTGGCTTTGCGGGTGCTAGGAACCTATGTGCTTGAAACAGGCGGTGGCCACCCTGGTAACTAACCCATGGGAAAGGCCCAGTGAGGACAGGGCAGGCTGCAGTTTTCCAGGAGTTAGCAGGAGTTAGCAGGTCAGGGGTTAGCGATTAGTGAGCAAGTCAGGTAATGATGAGGCTCTCCCATAAATGGTCACTCGACCAGCTGACATGGGGAAGAGCTACAAACTGCCAGTCTGCCCCAGGGCTTGGCTCATGTCTGTTACCCCAGGGGAAATAAACCAGCCAAGAGGCAGCCTAAGGGTCTGGATTGGAATTGCCAAGGGAGCTGATAGGAGCTTGCCTTGAACCTGGCTCCTAACTCCCCTAGGCTCACTACCTTGATGCTCATGGGTTGGGCACTACCTGAGCTAAGCAATGGTTGGGCGGGGGCTAACCTGGGGAAGGGGGGCTCTGCCGATCTGCAAAGCAGCCCCTACATCTGGGCATCAACAAAGGACAGAAGTGACGCAGCTCCAGGTACCGTAGTGATTCCTAATGTGGATCGGGGCTGCAGCCTCCTCATTGTTGCCCGTATACAGAGGATGAAGGCGAAGACTCTTGTGTACACTCCGGGAGGGGTGAGAGGCCCCCAGGAGACGATGCCGTGGGCTGTTCTCCCGCACACCAGAGGGCCCCCAGAGTCACCCTGTGAAACAAAACAACAAGCCACAAATGGAGAAAAGTTCAGTGAGTTGTTTCCCGCTGATACACAGCTCAGTGACACCCCCTCACTGCAGCTGGATTCAGTGTCACCCCACAATCTCCACCTGGTCTCTGTTTGGCTCCCAGCTGGTCTAATCCCCTAGGCCCCACCCCTTCCCATGGGAGAAGAACAGCTATTTTTCTCATTCATTTGTACAGCACCTAGGGCGGTGGGGCCTGATCCCTGATTGCTGCTTGTGGGCCCCACTGCAACACCAAGAGCCTCATTAATAATAAGGATTTATGAAGGATGCTTGAAGGCAGGAGGAGATTCACCTTCCAAGAGTCTTTGCCCATCTTTGATTCCCCCACACACATCATGGTGGAGGCGTTATAGTCGTAGTATAGCCCCTTAGTATTCCCTGAACACGCAGCATCCGGCATCACCACCACGTCCACTTCCCGGAGTGTGTCTGCGAGCAGTTTACTCTTTGTGCTCATCCTGCCCCAGCCGGCGACACTGCACACGGTCCCTGCCTTTACTGTCTCCTTGGCACGGGGCAGGGTGATGGTACCCACCCATCTGTTCAGCTTCGCCCTCTCCTCCAGCTGAGACACAAGAACGACGAAGTGAAGGTCACACTCAAGAACATAGAGACACATCCTAATCCCCAGCAAAACCCATAACCGCGGTCTCAGTGGGGGCAGGGTGATGGGGTGGGGGTGGTACCTGCAGCAGTGAGGTCACTGGGGGTGGGGTGATGGGGTGGGGGGCGGTACCTGCAGCAGTGTGAGATCATTGGGGCGGGGCGTTGGGATGGGGGCGGTACCTGCAGCAGCATGATGTCATTGTTATGGGACTTGTTGTAGTGCGGGTGGGGGATCCGGCGGCGCACGGGGATCTTTTGTCGTTTCCGTTCCTCTAGCTTTATGTTATGGGCTCCCAGCTTGACAATAATCTTACTGTGAAAACCAAGAACAATCCATGGGGCAGGAGTGTACGTGAGGTGGGGGATGGGCACAGGAGGGTCTGACTCGTGAACAGTGACATGAAGGGGGTGGGGCAGTCTAGGGCTCTCAGGCCAAGATCCCAGATTCAGCTGCTGGCCTGGGAAAACGTATATACCATTGTACACCTGGCCAGCTGCAATCTGGGTCAGGGCTGGGGCCTGGTTGACTTAGGTGGGAGGCGGAACGGCACAGGGGGCCTCTCTCCACTAGAGGGTGCCGTTTGCGGCGCAAAGTCCCTGCCTTGTGGTGTTGGGGTCCCAGCCTGTGTCTTCACTAGTCCCTTGTGCTCTTCCCATGAGCTGCTTCACTTCCCGTTTTCCTCCAAGCCTCTGGGTCTCAGCTCCCCTGCACGCTGGTGACCCCTCCCCAGGGAGATGGAAACAGGGGTCTCTGCCCAGCTCCCCCCAGCCCAGAGCCCTGCAGAGCCTTCCTGGGGCTGTGAGCCCCCCCCCGCTCCTTTCTGGGCAATGGGTCAGACCCCAGCTGGTGTCACAGTCCGTAGCCCCATTGATTTCCCCAGTGCTGGATCTGGACCATGGTTTGCAGAGGCCCCTAGAGACCCGTCGACACCCCCTGAGCAGATCAGACCCCTGGGCTCTGCTCTCCCAGCCTGTCACACTCACTGCTTCTTCCCTGCAACCCACGATGGCGCCAGAGCTCCCGGCTCCCCCATCACCCGCTAACCCCAACCTGCCCCGACACCCAGCACAGAGGCGCTTACTCTCCATCGCAGTGAGCGGCCGTCAGCACAAAGTTCTCCAACACCAGGAACCCTCCACAGCGATACTCCTTGACTCCCCGTCGTACGGACAGAAAGGCCATGTAGGGTCTGGAGTGGGGCTTTGCTTCCTGTCCCCCAATGATCTCACCTGGAGGGGAGACCAGGTTCATATAAAGAGCCCCATTGTCTCCCTTGGCCAGGCTGGGACCGAGCTCCCCATCCCAAAGAGGAGTCCCCATAACCTCATCCCACCCCCTCTGCTGCTCTCCCTGGCAGATCCCTGTGCCTTGAACCCTGCCCCCTCCTCAGCTCTGCCCCACACTGGACACCCTGTGTGGTCGGAGGGTAAATATAAACCTCTGACCTCGCTGGGTGGAGAATTGGTGCTAAACACACCGGGAGTGGGTCACTAATCGCACTGCCTGGAGGTAACGGCTGTTGGTGTCGACATCAGCCAGAATGGCACTGACACATCCCCTGCTGACGTTTCACCCGCTCCAGCAACCCCAGTGACCAGCCAGGGCCGGTCCAACGCCGCCCCTCAAATGGCTTTTGTACAGAAAATCGGGTTTTCTAGACAATGAAACGTTTTCCCGAAGGCATCTCCTCTCTGCAAACCAGGTGTCGACTTAACCCATGTGCTCAGATACCGGTGGGCTTTGGGCAGAAGTGAAGGGAACGGCGGTTTTTTCCCCCTATCATAGAAAATTAAACTTGGAATTTTCAACCTAGTGGGTGTTAACCGGAAGCAGAATGAATCAGACAGACTTTGGCTAAGCAGAGCACGAACAGCGGTGAAAAGACAAGAACCGCCAAAGCGGAAATCCAAAGAGTGACCAACAATCACAGAGTAGAGGAGGGGTAGGCAACCTATGGCACGGGTGTCAAAGACGGCACGTGAGCTGATTTTCAGTGGGACTCACACTACCTGTGTCCTGGCCACTGGTCCGGGGGACTCTGCATTTTAATTTAATTTTAAATGAAGCTTCTTAAACATTTAAAAACCCTTCTTTACTTTACATACAACACTAGTTGAATTATATTTTATAGACTTATAGAAAGAGACCTTCTGAAAACATTAAAATGTATCACTGGGATGTGAAACCTTAAATTAAAGTGAATAAGTGAAGTCTCAGCACAGCACTTCCGAAAGGTTGCCAACCCCTGACCACAGACATCCACAGCTGGCTGTCATGGAAAGAGCTATAGACTCTTATAGAGATTCCCAAGAAAAGTTTTTAGAGATGCTTTCCTGGAAGTATCTCATCATCCTGTGAAATGCATGGGCCCACCTCACCTCCCTCATTCCCTACCCACTTCCTTCCGCTCCCCGTATCTATCCCTCTCGTTTGAATTTTGCTTCTAGCCTTTATCTTACTTTAAGAATTTTTTTAATTTGCTGGATTTTTATAAAGCATATTTGGTTTGTAAATTGTGGAATACAATAAGGGACTGATATTCTAACCATGCATATTACAGACAACTAAATGGTTCAAACCTAGCTAAGAGGAGGTAGCAAATACTTAATATCTTATGAGGTGTTCATGCATTATGAGAAGTTTATGTGTATTTTGCTGTTTGTTTTCTCACTCTCTCTATATATCTTTTAAAAAAAAGAACTCAGGAATCCTGGTTGCCACCCCTAAGGTCCACTCTAATCACTAGACCTTACTCCCCAGCAAGGGCTCAAACCCAGGATTCTTGGCTCTTAGCCACTACTTAAGATGCCCCCAGGTCTCTCTCCTGCTCTCAGGCTCTCTGTGTGTCTCTTGGGGGCTTTATCTCTGTACCAGCTCCACCACCCAGACTCCTTCACCCCCACCTCCAAACCCGTCCTTAGCCAGGTGCTGGGAGCCAGTGCTCTCCCTGGCAGAAGCACCTGACTCTGGGGAGGAACTGGGATTTGCAAACAGCCCAGAGAACTCCTGGCTCCATTCTCCAGGATCCCTAATCCCCACCCCCACTCACCAGCCCCAGCCCCAGGAGGCAGGAGAAAGGCCACGGGCAGCAGGATCAGGATCAGCGTTGTCAGCATCCTGGAAACGTGACTGTGCTCGTGTCTCAGTCCTGGGGGATTTATAGAGTCAGAAGGAAACCCCAGGTCACGTACACCCCGCCCTCGGGGGGAGCTGGGACCACAGAGGCGCCCTCAGAAACCTCAGCATTACTCCACTGACACATGGGGGCAGGAGGGAGGGAGCTGGTGGCTGGAGAACAACCTCTCTCTGGAGGAAGGAGCCCAGGGGAAAGTCCCTGTGGGACGAGGCATCTCTCCCCCCGCAGAGCATCTGGGACCAGGATGGAGCCCGGCACACCTGGCACCGGGCTCATCTGGAGCTCGCCTGTCTCTTCTGCTCCAGCCGCTCATCTGGTGGGGAGCGTGGCCGATGCTGAGTCACTGGCTGGCTTGGCTCATCTCCCGTTCCCGCCCCAGCTTGCGTCTCAGAGCAGCTCCCAGCCCAGCCATAGATCCCACCACAGAAATTCTCCCACAGGGTGGGGAGCACATAGGCCACCCCGTGGTGGACATGGGGGAGCTCAGATACCATGGTGATGGGCGATGGGGAAGGCCCTAAACAGACGGTGCTGGAGCCGTATCCCTCTGGGTTTGCTGCATGGCTGCCATGGCTGAGTAAAGAGCAACTGTCCTCACACAACAGTGCAACGGGACTCTGGCTGTCCAGCTGTCTGAGCATCTGACATGCCTACAATTCTGGGCTCTAGAAATTGGCTCAAAATTGCCCTGAGGCTCTGACCCCATTTCTCCATCTAGTTCCTAGGTCTCCTGAAATGGCTTCATGTTCTTTGTAAAGCCCCAGCGTCAGGAGTCATGGGATCACCTGTGAACCTTGGCTTCTCTTGTGGTCAGTTGGACATTTTGAGCCCACGAGGCTCCGAACAAGAGCTGGAAGACGGTCCTTAAATGCATAAACCACCCTGGTTTTCTCTTCATGCGTCTCACTCCCTTAGGGTGCCCTAATGCGGCTGAGACAGCAGCCACAGAGCATGAGAACTCCCTATTTACTCCCATAGGATGTCCTCCAATCCCCCACGAGTGGTTCTTCACGTCTCATCTGAGGAGGGGGCAGCATTTCCACCAGGGCCCAGGGGGTTTGCAACTCCTGCTGGGTGGGGACAGGAAACCTGAGAGTCCGATTCCCAGTGCGTAGGTGAGCTCTAGGCAGTCCTGGGCCATGTACACCCAGCCGCATGGCAGGGAGAAAGGACGGGCCCCCAACATCTGCAGACACTCAGCATCTTGGGCTCGGCACAGCTGGGGCTGCGTCCAGTCAGCTCCGCCCTACGGGATCAATTGACTCGGCCTTTGAAACTTGCTGCCACAGGGTTTTTTTGTGGTCTTGATGTACCCCCAATGTCCATGGCCTGGAGGGTAAAACCCTCCCCTCTGTGGCAGGCTGTCAGCCCTGGGGCCTGACTGACAAGCTGAGCGTGTGAGCAGGGACATCTCCCCGTCCCCCTGGCAGTGAAAGACCCCACACACGGCTGTGTCATGAATGGAAACAGTTCTCAGAGTTGGCCACGAGGGAGCATAAACGGAGCTGTCTGAGGGCCTGAGTCCAGGGTGGGGATGGTGGGTCTGCCGGGTGGGATTGGGGGTCACCGGCACAGATGACCCAGGCCTGTCCAGAGTGGGGGCGCAGAACGTGGGCAGACGGTTTCAGCAGCACTATGCAGCATGCTTAGTCCATGTGAGCATGGTCGGGATAAGCTAAGGAGAAAATCAGGGTGGGGGGAATTGGGGTCACTTCCCTCCCCCACTGCACGGCCTCTGGCCTGCACCAGCGAGACTATCCAATGTCTACATCTTTGTCTGCAAATCTGTTATTTCTCCACCTGCTGAGTCATTTCCTTCTTCTGCTGGTTTTTAGATAACTTTCAAGACCAGCTGTGTTTTCTCGGTGTGATGTTTCCTATCTCCCTGGTCCCTGGCTGGCTGGTCACCAGACAACAGACAACAGAGGGCAACAAAGCTCGAGGGATTTCATTGAATAGAATCATAGAAATATTTTCCTGGAAGGGACCTTGAGAGGTCACCTGGTCCATTCCCCTCTTGTGAGGCAGAACCACGTCAACCTAGACTATCCCTGACAGGTGTTTATCCAATCTGGTTTTAGAAACCTTCAGGGATGGGGATTCCACAACCTCCCTTGGGATCCTATTCCAGAGATTAACTCCATTTAGGATTAGAAAGCTTTTCCTATGACTAACTGTAATCTCCCTTGCTGCAGATGTAGCCCATTACTTGTTGTCCTACCGTCAGCAGACATGGAGAACAACTGACTCCCATACTTTTTAGATGAGCCCTTAACATATTGGAAGACTGTTCTCAGGTTCCCCCTTAGCCTCCTCTTCTTAAGACTAAACATACCCAGATTTTTTCACCTTTCCTTCAAAGTCAGGTTTTCTAAACCTTTGATAATTTTTGTGACTGCCCTCCGGATCTTCTCCAGTTTCTCTACATCTCTCTTAAAGTGTGGTACCCAGACCTGGACACAGTAGAATCATAGTCTCATAGAAGATTAGAACTGAAGAAACCTCAGGAGGTCATCTAGTCCAACCTCTTGCTCAAAGCAGGACCAACACCAACTAAATCAGCCCAGCCAGGGCTTTGTCAAGCCGGGCCTTAAAAACCTCTAAGGAAGGAGACAATTCCTTTAAGCAAACGTTTAAAAAACCGACTAACCCTGCCTAACCATTTAGAAAGCTATAACATGCCTTTAATTTTATTTTATTATTGTAGACCCTTCTTTACATGAGGGTTTTGTGTAATATTCCTGTTCCCCAAGAACTTATTTCTTCACAGTTTACATTCCCATGTAACCTAATTTTACCAGGGTGGGAGGGAGGAGGTTGAGCTTACCAGGTAAATCAGTTAGACTAAGATCTTTGTGTTGCAGAGATGATCAGTATTTAGGTATGGAAATCGAGTAAACTTAGCATCTTATTAGGCTTCTGTTATTTAATTTTAAGCCTGTGTTTTTGCTGCAAAAGGCAAGGGCTTCTGTAAAAAAATAAGCTGCTTCAAATTGTCCTCACTGCATGCTAACTTTTTTAAATTGAAACACAGATGGAAAGTCCACTCAATTGTGACAGTTTCATATTCTACACAGTTGTTTTTTTGGTGCTTTAAAAACACAGCCATGACCATGTAGAGGAAGCACTCCATGCAGCCAAGGAAGTGGAAAAAGAAGAGCTGGGCCATGCAGCCCTGAAAGGAGATGGCCCCACCGCCCGACAAGAACCCAGCCACCACCTTGGGTACCACCGTGGAGACCATCATGTCCAGGAATGGCAAGTGGGAGAGGAACCAGTACATGGGCTTGTGTAGCCAGTGCTCCCGGGCCACCGCCAGCAGGACGAGCAGGTTCCTGCACAGCGTCAACAGGTAGAGGAGGAGGAAGAAGAGAAACAAGGGAACCCGCAGCTTTGGGGAATATGGGAGCCCCCCCCCCAGGATGAAATGAGTCAGCCGGGATCAGTTCCTACACTCCATTCACTAGGTCTGTGTCCCTGAAGGTGAACCCGGCTGTTAATGATTAATGAGCAGAGAAGCAATGGATCCTCTTTGCAGTGACATTTGGGACAAGATTTACTCCTGTGTCAGGGGAAGAACCAAGCCCAGAAGCTCTGACTCCCAGCCTCCCCCCCTCTGCTCTACCCCACTAGACCCCGCTCAGCTCCAAGAGCTGGGACCTGAACTCAGGAGTCCTGGCAACCACCCCGCCCCTTGATCTAACCCCCTGGATCCTACTTACCTCCCTGGGCTTACCAGGAGACCCGATTCCCATCCCCTACATCTCACTCACCACCCAGAGCTGTGAAAATAATCCAGAAGCCCCATTCCACCCCCATTTTACGCACTGCACCCCATTCCCCTCCCAGGGCTGGGGATACAACCCTACAACCTAGAAGTCCTGCTCCTAGTGTCCCCTCCCCATCTTCTCACCCCCTGCAGCCCACGCTTGACAAGGGAAGTCCTTATAAAATCCTCACCTGAGGACTTTGGTGTCTAGTCCTCATGCTGGCCCCACTGAGCAGGTGTGGATTTCAACGGGGGTGCTCCACAGATCAGAAGGGGATAAAACGTCCCACTTCAGGGTCCGTTGTCAACCCAAGGTGGCATGAGGGGGCGCTGTGTTGCAAGGAACCGGAGGATGGTGAGTCAGCCGGGAGGTGCTCTCCTCTCTGAATCAGCACTGACTGCAATAGTCCAATACGACGCTAGGGGGTGCTGTTCTGCAGGAAAGCGGGGCAGGGGCCTCAGTAGAGGGAGCTGTCCACTAGCAGTCAGTGCTGAACCCAATGCCCCAGTGCATTGCTGGGTGGAGCTGTGCAGCAGGGAGTGGGGCAGGGGCTTGGTATTGCAGGGATCCTCTCA
>ML677400.1:887958-924098 GCA_007922305.1 Dermatemys mawii | reverse complement strand
CATTCCCCTACACAAATACACACCTGTTCCACCTCCTCCTACACCCCGCATTCCCCTACACAAATACACACCTGTTCCACCCACTCCTACACCCCCCATTCCCCTACACAAATACACACCTGTTCCACCCACTCCTACACCCCTCATTCCCCTACACAAATACACACCTGTTCCACCTACTCCTACACCCCACATTCCCCTACACAAATACACACCTGTTCCACCTCCTCCTACACTCCACATTCCCCTACACAAATACACACCTGTTCCACCCCCTCCTACACCCCACATTCCCCTACACAAATACACACCTGTTCCACCCCCTCCTACACCCTGCATTCCCCTACACAAATACACACCTGTTCCACCCCCTCCTACACCCCGCATTCCCCTACACAAATAAACACCTGTTTCACCTGCTCAGCTCAGCTTCCTGAGAAAAGACTTTTCGCTGTAGGTGCCAAATCAAGAAACACTTAAGCCAACAACGAATGTGGAGACACCAATCCACATTTGAGCTTTCCCAGGAATTTGGCGTGGCTGCTATGGAACTAAATCGTGCAGGGGCATGTGCCTTCCCCATCTGTTAGACATGGCTAGTTAAATCCTTTCTCACTCTCAGCTATTAAAGGTGAATCACTTTCAGACGGGGACTGTCTCTTACTATGTGTCTCTGCAGGATGGGGCACAAAGCAGCCTGCATCTCAGTTCCAGACTGTAGGTCCTACCATAATACCCATGAATAAAATAGCAATAGTACAAACTAAAATACTGAAAGGCAGTTCCACTTCTGGTGTTCGTGGCAACGACACACGGAACTCAGCTCATGCCAGCCACGAATAACTTCTGAGCCTGGTCTCCAGAGCCGTGAGTAAGCTCAGCCTGGGACCTCGTTAGAAATATCAACATTTTAATTAATCTCAATGGCAGTGTCATGAAACAGGCCAGAGGTTCAGCTGGGGGACTCTGTATGCAGTACAGGTTTCTCCTGGGTTTCTATGTCCTGCTGTTCCCCTGCCCCAGTCTCTGTGTCTCTGTGCGCCCAGGGCTGTGTTCATGCCGTGGGGTGGTTCTGTGTGAGGGTGAAATTCACCCCTGTTCCAACGGAGGGCAGCCTACATCATGCGCACGACTTCACATCCTCTTTCGCAAAATATTAGCGACTCCAAGAAGAGCATTGAGTCATTCTGGGCAGTACAGTAGCTCCCAGCAACTCCAGCTAGATCCTGGCACTGTTGTTCACAGACATAGAGTGAGACAGACCCTGCCTGTCAGAGCTCACCATCTAACTAAACCAAACACAGTGAGAATTATCAGCCACGTTTTACAAGGTGAAACTGAGGCACAGAGAATTGCAGGGTGGGATTTTCAAAGAAGCCAGGCTCCCATAACTACCTGAAAGGGGGTTCCAAAGAGGATGGATCGAGGCTGTTCTCAGTGGTGATAGATGCCAGAACAAGGAGTAATGGTCTCAAGTTGCAGTGGGGGAGGTTTAGGTTGGATATTAGGAAACTCTATTTCACTAGGAGGGTGCTGAAGCACTGGAATGGGTTATCTACGGAGGTGGTAGAATCTCCTTCCTTAGATAATTTTAAGGTCAGGCTTGACAAATCCCTGGCTGGGCTGATTTACTTGGAGATTGGTCCTGCTTTGGGCATTTATTACTTGTCCTTAATCATGATGACAGAGACTGGCTTTTATAGCATTCAAGATGTTCTCATTATCTGTACACCTGTCTGATCCTTTTTGGAAATCTAAAAAGCTCTTGGCCTCACTATCTTGTGGCCATGAGTTTGTCAGGAGAAGTGTGCAAATATAAAAAATGGTTTAGGGCTTAAATGGAATGTGACCAGTGAACAGATCATCTGCACACCATGGTGAACTTCCTATCACGCTTTTACTTTAGAGTGGGAATTTCAAAAACCCCTCCCAAGAGCTAAGTGTCTAACTGCCATGGACTTTTGTCTTCCTTTGGAAATTCCAGCCTTAAAATCTATTTATTTTTCATTTCATATTTTCACTGTTCTCTTAAATTTCACTTGCTCTCTGCCGGTCTCATAAATGGGCCCAGTCCTCTCCAGACACCGGTTTCCGGATTTATTTTCCATTGGAACACCTAGAAAAAGAACAGAAAACTTAGAGACAAGTTCCAATCAAACAACAGCTGAGGGCAGGAAACAAGAAAACAAATGTTTTATTCCCAAGATAGGTTCATTCCCACTGCATATTACTCAAACTGCATGCAGAAGACACAATACATAAGCAGCAGAAATCCAAAACACACTGTGTGTGATGAGTGTAGAGTTCACACATTAATTAAATCATGTATTAGCATTTTTGTTCCTTTTTTACTTATTTATTTTTCTCGCTTTATCTAAGTAGAGGGTGAATTTTTTAAAAAAACACCTATTTGACATAGGAGAGAAGTTCCCATTTTCAAAAGCCATTGAGGTGTCCAGTTCTCACTGAAATTCTATGGGACAGAGGCCAGATTTTCAAAGGTCTATCACCATCAACAGGTGCAGTTAGGCACATAGTGGGATTTTCAAATGGCCCTTGGTGCTTACACCCAGATGATTTCCACAGTTCAGAGCAACTACACTGGTATTTCTCCACAGTGGTCCAGCAGAAGAATCTCTCTCAGGCTTCTGGCTCCCTACCTGTGGACTTTTTTGGGTGGAGACCCACGCCTCTCTCCCTCCTGAGTGTAGGGCTTTTCCAGGCTTAACAGTTCCCTTCACAGTATGATTCCCTCAAAAACCAGGCTACCTAAGCATCCCTGCTCTGCGTCTCCCGTCTGGGTGGTGCATGGCATGATGGTCTCAGTTATAAGTTACCACACAGTTCTTCCTAAGCAAGCGTAGTTTATTCTTAAGTTAAAAGCAATACAGAGAAAACACTAAAACCCATAAAAGAGCCTGCATGCAGCGTAATAAGCATTGGAAAAATCCAAAGGTTCTCCCAGGAATTTTAAGCAGCTACCTAAGGCTGGTGCTTGGTGAGCTGTGTGGTTCATGCCAGAAGATGGAGGGAATTTTTTTCCTACTCTTCTGGTTTGCAGAAGATGCTGCACTTACTCACAAAAGCCACGGAGTAGGCATGCGGATGTATCGGTAGATGTATTTCCATGCAGCTTCACGTGAGATTCCTGCAGCTGCTGCATATCAATGTGCAGGCATTTGACCACCTCTCAGTTTTTTCAGAGCCACTTTTGAGAGAATCATCAAAGATCAGGGTTGGAAGGGACCTCAGAAGGTATCTAGTCCAAACCCCTGCTCAAAGCAGGACCAATCCCCAACTAAAGCATCCCAGCAAGGCCTTTATCTAGCCTGACCTTAAAAAACTCAGTGGAAAGAAGTTCCACCACCTCCCTAGGTAACCCACTCCAGTGCTTCACTAGCCTCTTAGTGAAATACTGTTTTCTAATATCTAGCCTAAACCTCCCACACTGCAACTTGAGACCATTGCTCCTTGTTCTGTCATCTCATACTACTGAAAACAGTCTAGATCCAGCCTCTTTGGAACCCCCTTTCAGGTAGTTGTGGGAGCCTGGCTTCTTTGAAAATGCCACCCTTCAATTCTCTACACCTCGGTTTCCCTTTGTAACACATGGCTGATAATTCTCACTATAGTTGGTTTAGTTAGCTAGTGAGCTCTGACAGGCAGGATCTGTCCAGTCCTGTGTCTGAGCGGCATCCAGAACAACTGTGCCAGGATCTAGCTGGAACCGCTGGGAGCTACTGTACTGCCCAGAACAACTCAATGGTCTTCTTCGATTCTATAGCATCTTGTGAAACCGGATGTGAAGTCATGCGCAGGAGGCTCATCTGTAAAAGAGTCTTATTGAAACATCTCTAAGGGTGAGATTTTATCTGTATTCAGCCTCTTACTGTATTAGTCATAGGCACGCGTTTTTTTTTTTGCTTGATAATTCACTTTGTTCTGGCTGTTATCACTTGGATCCACTTAAATCCTACTTTTTGCATTTAATATAATAACTTTTTATTTATTAATTAACCTGGAGTTTGTATTAATATCTGGGGGGAGGGGGGAAACAGCTGTCCATATTTCACTATCAGTGTAATGGAGAGCGAACTAGTTAAGAGTTTACCCTGTATAAGCTTTATACAGGGTAAAATGGATTTATTTGGGGTTTGGACCCCATTGGGAACTGGGCATCTAGGCGTTAGAGATAGGAACACTTCTAAAACTGCTTTCAAGTAAGCCTGTCACTTATGGGGCATGGTTCAGACCTGGGTCTGTGTTTGTGGCCGGCAAGCCACAAACACAGAGCCAGATCTGAACCATGAATTATCAAGCAAAGTGAATTATCAAGCAAAAAAACCTGTGGAACTCCTTGCCAACCTGTGGAACTCCTTGCCTGAGGAGGCTGTGAAGGCTAGGACTATAACAGGGTTTAGAAGAGAACTGGATAAATTCATGGAGGCTAAGTCCATTAATGGCTATTAGCCAGGCTGGGTAAGGAATGGTGTCCCTAGCCTCTGTTTGTCAGAGGGATGTGATAGATGGCAGGAGAGAGATCACTTGATCTTTACCTGTTAGGTTCACTCACTCCGGGGCACCTGGCATTGGCCACTGTCGGTAGACAGGATACTGGGCTAGATGGACCTTTGGTCTGACCCAGTACGGCCTTTATGTTCTTATGTTAAGCATGTCTGGCACAACCAGGCAGGGTTCTGGAGTCCCAAGCTGGCAGGGAAGGCAGGGGCAGAAATAGTCCTGGCACATCAGTTGGCAGCCCCAATGGGGTTTCCTTGATCCAACCTGTCATATAGGGTTCAAGTGACCCACGCAGTCCATAAAGTTACCCAGGGCTGAGGTGAGACAGGAAGTGAATACATTCATGTCAGGGTTAATGAGGGGGAGGCAGGAAGTTGTGTGAATGACATCATCTCCTTGGGTTTCAGTTCCCCACCTGAGACACGGTGGTAAAAATTGTTCCTTTCTCCCGTCTATTTCTCTTGTAAGCTCTTTGGGGCAGGGGCTGTCTCTGGCTGTGTGTGGGTGCAGCTCCTACTGCAACAAGGCCTCAGGCCTTCCACACCACAGAAACAATAGTGCATTGTTCAGAATTATCCCTGACTCCTGGGACCAGGGTGTCACCTTGTGCTTTGAAATGCAAAAATAATACAATAAAAGAAGTGAGAGGAACCAGAGGGAGATGCCCCCTAGCCCTTCTCCCTGCAGAGCAGCACATGCGAGCCCAACACCACGGCCCCGGACGCAGCCCTGACTCGGAGAGAAGAGCGCCCCCTACTGACTTTCCTGCACCACTCCCTGTAGCAACAGGTCCCCCCTCCTTTTTCTTCCTAGAAGACAACAGTGAGAAGAAAGTAGATAAAACTCCCTTCTAACTGTTTTGAAGATAAGCTCGTTTCTTAATTCTGTAAAGAAATTATACAACTTTACAGCCAGGGTGAAAAACACCAACCCTCAGAAAGACCCCAAACCATAAAATGAATTGAGCTGTAAACTTTGTAAAGTATGAAAGTCCTATTCCCAGCATTGACAATAACAGTTCAAAAGAAACAACATTAGCAAGTTCTTACGTGGATAACACTAAGAAAAGGAAAAACCTTCTATTTTATCAGAATGAGATACCTCCTCTAAGATAAACACCCACGCTGGTTATCTGAAGAAACACAAGTCCTCAGTAAACCTGCTGTTTAAAATTAAGCTGTCTGTATTTTAAAGAATCCTTATTGAGGTTGCAGGAACAAACCATCCCGATGGGTAGAAAGAATAGTAAATATGGCAGGCAACCGGCTTGGCTTAACAGTGAAATCCTTGCTGACCTTAAATGCAAAAAAGAAGCTCACAAGAAGTGGAAGATTGGACAAATAGCCATGGAGGAATATAAAAATATTGCTCAGGCATGCAGGAGTGAAATCCGCAAGGCTAGATCACACTTGGAGTTGCAGCTAGCCAGGGATGTTAAGTGTAACAAGAAGGGTTTCTTCAGGTATGTTAGCAACAAGAAGAAAGTCAAGGAAAGTGTGGGCTCCTTACTGAATGGGGGAGGCAACCTAGTGACCAAAGATATGGAGAAAGCAAATGTACTCAATGCTTTTTTTGCCTCGGTCTTCACGAACAAGGTCAGCTCCCAGACTACTGCACTGGGCAGCACAGCATGGAGAGGAGGTGATCAGCCCTCTGTGGAGATAGAAGTGGTTCAGGACTATTTAGAAAAGCTGGACGATTCCATGGGGTCGGATGTGCTGCATCCGAGGGTGCTAAAGGAGTTGGCGGATGTGATTGCAGAGCCATTGGCCATTATCTGTGAAAACTCATGGCGATTGGGGGAGGTTCCAGATGACTGGAAAAAGGCTAATGTAATGCCCATCTTTAAAAAAGGGAAGGAGGAGGATCTGGGGAACTACAGGCCAGTCAGCCTCACCTCAGACCCTGGAGAAATCATGGAGCAGGTCCTCAAGGAATCAATTCTGAAGCACTTAGAGGAGAGGAAAGTGTACAGGAACAGTCAGAATGGATTTACCAAGGGGAAGTCATGTCTGACTAACCTAATTGCCTTCTACGATGAGATAACTGGCTCTGTGGATGAGGGGAAAGCAGTGGATGTGCTATTCCTTGACATTAGCAAAGCTTTTGATATGATCTCCCACAGTATTCTTGCCAGCAAGTTAAAGAAGTATGGGCTGGATGAATGGACCATAAGGTGGATAGAAAGCTGGCTGGATCGTCAGGCTCAATGGGTCGTGATCAATGGCTCCATGTCTAGTTGGCAGCCGGAATCAAGTGGAGTGCCCCAAGGGTCGGTCCTGGGGCCAGTTTTATTCAATATTTTTATCAATGATCAGGAGGATGGTGTGGACGGTACCCTCCGCAAGTTTGCAGATGACACTAAACTGGGAGGGTACCCTCCACATACCTGGAGGGTAGGGACAGGATATAGAGGGACCTAGACAAATTGGAGGATTGGGCCAAAATACATTTGACGAGGTTCAACAAGAACAAGTGCAGAGTCCTGCACTTAGGACAGAAGAATCCCATGTACTGCTACAGATTAGGGACCGAATGGCTGGGCAGCAGTTCTGCAGAAAAGGCCCTAGGGGTTACAGTGGATGAGAAGCTGGCTATGAGTCAACAGTGTGCCCTTGTTGCCAGGAAGGCTAATGGAATTTTGGGCTGTATAAGTAGGGGCGTTGCCAGCAGATCGAGGAACGTGATTGTTCCCCTCTATTCGACATTGGTGAGGCCTCATCTGGACTACTGTGTGCAGTTTTGGGGTCCACACTACAAGAAGGATGTGGAAAAATTGGAAAGAGTCCAGAGAAGGAAAACAAATATGATTAAGGGCCTGGAGCACATGATTTATGGGGAGAGGCTGAGGGAACTGGGATTATTTAATCTGCACAAGAGAAGACTGAGGGGAGATCTGATAGCTGCTTTCAACTAGCTGAAAGGAGGTTCCAAAGAGGATGGATCTAGACTGTTCTCAGTGGTACCAGATGACAGAACAAAGAGTAATGGTCTCAAGTTGCAATGGAGGAGGTCTAGGTTGGATATTAGGGGAAATAAAATCACTAGGAGGGTGGTGAAGCACTGGAATGGGTTCCCTAGGGAGGTGGTGGAATCTCCTTCCTTAGAGGTTTTTAAGGTCAGGCTTGACAAAGCCCTGGCTGGGGTGATTTAGTTGGGGATTGGTCCTGCTTTGAGCAGGGGATTGGATTAGATATCTCCTGAGGTCCCTTCCAACCCTGATCTTCTATGATTGTATGGTTCTGTTATATATCAGCCTTGAATGAGCTGTAACAGAACAGGGTCTCTTTTTTAGGAATATTTTGTAGAAGTTCAGTGATATAAAGAAGTTTAAGATACACTAGCCTATCCTACGAAAAATAGTGTTTTTGAAGCACCAAAACAACTGTGTAGAATATGAAAACTCACAATTGAAGGGACTTTACATATGCGTTTCAATAAAAAAATAAAAGTTAGCATGCAGTGAGGACACTTTGAAGCAGCATATTTTTTTTAAAGCTCTCAACTTTTGCAGCAAAAGCACACGCTTAAAATTAAATAACAGAAGCCTGAAAAGATGCTAAATTTACTCAGTTTCCGTAACTAAACACTGATCATCTCTGCAACACAAAGATCTTAGTCTAACTGACTTACCTGGTAAGTTCAACCTCCTCCCTCCCCCACTCTGGTAAAATTAGGTTACATGGAAATGTAAACTGTGAAGAAATAAGTTCTTAGGGGACTGGAATATTATATAAAACCCTCACGTAAAGAAGGATTCTACAATAATAAAATAAAATTAAAGGCATGTTATAGCTTCCTACATGGTGAGGCAGGGTTAGTCGGTTTTTTAAACATTTGCTAAAGGAATTGTCTCCTTCCTTAGAGGTTTTTAAGGCCCGGATTGCCAAAGCCCTGGCTGGGATGATTTAGTTGGGGATTGGTCCTGCTTTGAGCAGGAGGTTGGACTAGATACCTCCTGAGGTCTCTTCAATCCTAATCTTCAATGAGTCTATGATTCTACTGGGTGCCACACGTTAGGAGAGATGTAGAGAAACTGGAGAGGGTCCGGAGGACAGTCACAAAAATAATCAAAGGTTTAGAAAACCTGACTTTGAAGGAAAGGTGAAAAAAATCTGGGTATATTTAGTCTTGAGACAAGGAAACTAAGGGGGAACCTGAGAACAATCTTCCAGTATGTTATGGGCTGTTCTAAAAAGCAGAGGGGTCAATTGTTCTCCATGTCTGCTGACAGTAGGACAACAAGTAATGGCTTCATCTTCAGCAAAGGAGATTGCATTAGTCATAGGAAAAGCTTTCCAACCCTAAATGGAGTTAATCTCAGGAATAAAATCCCAAGGGAGGTTGTGGAATCCTTATCACTGAAGGTTTTTAAGACCAGGTTGGATAAACACCTGTCAGGGATAGTTTAGGTTGACATGGTCCTGCCTCACATGAGGGGGATGGACCAGGTGACCTCTCGAGGTCCCTTCCAAGAAACTATTTCTATGATTCTACTCTCTGAAATCCCCCGAGCTTTGTTCCCCTCTGTTGCCCATTATCTAGAGACCAGCTTGCCAGGGGTCAGGAAGATATGTAACATCACAACGAAAAAACAAAGCTGGTCTTGAAAGTTATCTAACAACCAGCAGAAGACGGAATTGACTCAGCAGGTGGAGAAATAACAAATTTGCAGACAAAGATGTAGACATTGAATAGTCTCACAGAGACAGGCCACAGGCCTTGCAGTGGGGGAGAGGGGTGACCCCAATCCCCCTTCACCCCCAATTTGCTACTTAGCTTATCCCTACCATGCTCATATGGACTGAGCACGCTGCATAGTTCTGCATAAACCAGCTGCCCGCATTCTGCGCCCCCACTCCGGGCAGGCCTGGGTCATCTCTCTCAGTGACCCCCAATCCCGACCTGCAGACCCACCATCCCAGCCCTGGACTCAGGCCCTCAGACAGCTCCGGTTGTGTTCCCTCACAGCTGACTCTGAGAACTGTTTCCATTCATGTCAACAATGCAAAAAAACCCTCTATGGCAGCAAGTTTCAGAGGCCGAGTCAATTGATCCCATAGGGAAGAGCTGACTGGACACAGCCCCAGCTGTGCTGAGCCCAAGATACTGAGTGTCTGAAGGTGTTGGGGGCCCGTCCGTTCTCCCTGCCATGCGGCTGGGTGTACATGGGCCAGGACTGCCTAGAACCCACCCTCAGGTTTCCTGTCTCCACCCGGCTGAGGCTACAACCCCCTGGGCCCAGGCAGAAGCGCTGCCCCCTCCTCAGACAGACCATAATGATGCCACTGACAGTGGAGTTGTAGGAGGCCCCTTTGGAGAGAATGGGGGGGGGGTCTCATACTCTGTGGGTGCTGTCTCGCGGATATTGGGGCACCCTAAGGGAGTGAGATGGATGAGGAGAAGAGCAGGAAGCTTTATGCATTTAGGGGTCACGTCTTCCAGCTCTTCTCCGCACCCTGCTGGGCTCAAAACATCCAATTAATCTCAAGAGAAGTCAAGGTTCACAGGTGATCCTATGACTCCTGATGCTGGGGCTTTACGAAGTGCACCAAGGCATTTCAGAGTTCGGAGCTTGATGGAGAAATGCGGCTGGGGCCTCAGGGCAATTTTAAGCCACTTTCTGGGGCCCAGAATTGTAGGTGAGTGAGATCCTAAAACCTCTGGACAGCCAGATTCCCGTTTCCAAATGGTCACCCCTGTTGTGTGAGGGCAGTTGCCATGGGACAGGCCCAGAGGGACACAGCTCCAGCACCGTCTGTTTAGGGCCTTCCCCATCGCCCATCACCATGGTATCCGAGCTCCTCCACGTCCACCACGGGGTGGCCTATGTGCTCCCCACCCTGTGGGAGAATTTCTGCTGTGGGCTCTGTGGCAGGGCTGGGGGCTGCTCCGAGACGCACACTGGGGTGGGAGCGGGAGATGAGCCAAGCCAGCCAGTGACTCAGCATCGGCCGCGCTCCCCACCAGATGAGCGGCTGAGCAGAGGAGACGGGCGAGCTCCAGATGAGCCCGGTGCCAGGCGTGCCTGGCTTCAGACAGGCCCAGGGGCCCTGCTCCCAGATGCTCTGTGGGGGGAGAGAGGCCCCATCTCACAGGGACTTTCCCCTGGGCTCCTTCCTCCAGAGAAAGGTTGTTCTCCAGCCACCAGCTCCCTCCCTCCTGCCCCCAAGTGTCAGTGGAGTAATGCTGAGGTTTCTGAGGGCGCCTGCGTGGTTCCAGCTCCCCCAGAGGGGGGAACGTACGTGATCTGGGGTTTCCTGCTGACTCTATAAATCCCCCAGGACTGAGGTACGAGCACAGTCACGTTTCCAGGATGGTGAAGATGTTGATCCTGATCCTACTGCCCGCGGCTTTTCTCCTGCCCCCCGGGGCTGGGGCTGGTGAGTGGTGGGTGGATCAGGGATCCTGGAGAATGGAGCCAGGAGCTCTCTGGGCTGTTTGCAAATCCCAGATCCTCCCCAGAATCAGATGCTTCTGCCAGGGAGAGCACTGGCTCCCAGCACCTGGCTAAGGACAGGTTTGGAGGTGGGGGTGAAGGAGTCTGGGTGGTGGAGCTGGTACACAGATAAAGCCCCTTAGAGACACCCAGAGAGACTGAGAGCAGGAGAAAGACAAGTGGGTATCTTAAGTAGGGGTTAAAAGTTAAGACTCGTGGGTTCTAGCCCCAGCTTGGAAGCAGGGTCTAGTGATTAGAGTGGACCTTGAGGGGTGGCAACCAGGACTCCTGGGTTCTTTGTATTAATTTTTAAAAGATCTGTAGAGAGAGTGAGAAAACAAACAGCAAAATATGCATAAACTTCTTATAATACATAAACACCTCATAAGCTATGAAGTATTTGCTACCTCCCCTTAGCTAGGTCTGAAATATTTAGTTGTCTGTAATATGCATGGTTAGAATATCAGTCCCTTATTGTATTCCACAATTTACAAACCAAATATGCTTTATAAAAATCCAGCTAGATAAAAAAAGTTCTTAAAGGAAGATAAAGGCTAGAAGCAAAATTCAAACGAGAGGGATAGATACGGGGAGCGGAAGGAAGTGGGTAGGGAATGAGGGAGGTGAGGTGGGCCCATGCATTTCACAGGATGATGAGATACTTCCAGGAAAGCATCTCTAAAAACTTTTCTTGGGAATCTCTGTAAGAGTCTATAGCTCTTTCCATGACAGCCAGCTGTGGATGTCTGTGCTCAGGGGTCGACAACCTTTCGGAAGTGCTGTGCTGAGACTTCACTTATTCACTTTAATTTAAGGTTTCACGTCCCAGTGATACATTTTAACATTTTCAGAAGGTCTCTTTCTATAAGTCTATAAAATATAATTCAACTAGTGTTGTATGTAAAGTAAAGAAGGTTTTTAAATGTTTAAGAAGCTTCATTTAAAATGCAGAGCCCCCCAGACCGGTGGCCAGGACCCGGGCAGTGTGAGTGCCACAGATTGTTTTGGGGACTAAAAACTTACAGATTCTCAGCTGAAAAGTGTTGAAATTTGGTGGGGGGGAACAGTCAGTTTTCCAAAAAATCCCCAAAATGTTTGCGGAGAGGAGATGCCTTCGGGAAAATGTTTAATTGTCTAGAAAACCCGATTTTCTGTACAAAAGCAGTTTGAGGGGCGGCGTTGGACCGGCCCTGGCTGGTCACTGGGGTTGGTGGAGAGGGTGAAACGTCAGCAGGGGATGTGTCAGTGCCGTTCTGGCTGATGTCGACACCAACAGTCGTTACCTCCAGGCAGTGCGATTAGTGACCCACTCCCGGTGTGTTTGGCACCAATTCTCCACCCAGCGAGGGCAGAGCTTTAGATTTACCCTCCGACCCCACAGGGTGTCCAGTGTGGGGCAGAGCTGAGGAGGGGGCAGGGTTCAAGGCACAGGGATCTCCCATGGAGAGCATCAGAGGGGGTGAGGTTATGGGGACTCCTCTTTGGGATGGGGAGCTCGGTCCCAGCCTGGCCAAGGGAGATGATGGGCCTCTTTATATGAACCTGGTCTCCTCTCAGGTGAGATCATTGGGGGAAAAGAAGCAAAGCCCCACTCCAGACCCTACATGGCCTATCTGGATATACAAGATGGATATGAGAGGCTTCTTTGTGGAGGGTTCCTGGTGTCGGAGAACTTCGTGCTGACGGCTGCTCACTGCGATGGAGAGTAAGCGCCTCTGTGCTGGGATGTCGGAGCAGGTCGGGGTTAGCGGGTGATGGGGGAGCCGGGAGCTCTGGCGCCATCGTGGGTTGCAGGGAGGGAGCAGTGAGTGTGACAGGCTGGGAGAGCAGAGCCCAGGGGTCTGATCTGCTCAGAGGGTGTCGACGGGTTTCTAGGGGCCTCTACAAACCATGGTCCAGATCCAGCACTGGGGAAATCAATGGAGCTACGGCCAGTGACACCAGCTGGGGACTGGCCCCATTGACCTGACTGGGACAGGGAGGGGCTCAGAGCTCCAGGGTGGCTCTGCAGGGCTCTATGATGGGGGAGCTGGGCATGGACCCCGTATGGATCCAGCTGGGAGGGGTTCCCTGGCTGGAGGGGAGCTGAGACCCAGGGGACAAGGGGAACGAAGGGGTTTGAGTTCTCTGCCTGAGTGTCCCAGGCTGCCCTGACACACCACGTGCCCATCCCCCACCTCAGGACACTCCTGTCCCTAACACCCCATGTTTTGCTCTTGGTTTTTACAGCAACATCACTGTCAAGCTGGGGGCCCATAACATTAAACAGCAGGAACGGAGCCAACAGAAAATGACCGTGCGCCGCCGGATCCTCCACCCACAATACAACAAGAAAACCTTTAACAATGACATCATGCTGCTGCAGGTACCACCCCCATCTCATCACCCCGCCCCCAGTGACCTCACAGTGCTGCAGGTACCACCCCCATCCCACCACCCCACCAGTGACCTCACACTGCTGCAGGTACCGCCCCCATCCCCCCACCCCCAGTGACCTCACACTGCTGTAGGTACTGGCCCCATCCTATTACTGAACCCTCAGTGACCTCACCCTGCTGCACATAAGGTCCCCATCTGATCACCCTGCCTGCTGTGACCTCACACTCTTGCAGGTATGGTCTGCATCCCATCACCCCACCCCAATGACCTCACACTACTATAGTTACCCTCTCTATTTCAACCTCCCACCCCCACTTACCTCACACTGCTGCAGGTACTGCCCCCGTCCCATCACCCCGACCCCAGTGACCTCACACTTCAGCATGTACTTTCCCCTTCCTATCACTGCACCCCATGAGCTGACACTGCTGTGGGCATGGCCCTCATTCCATCTCGCTTCCCCCAGTGACCTCACACTGCCGCAGATACTGTCCGCATCACCCCCCTTCCACTGACCCCATGGTTACAGGTTTTGCTGTGGATGGGATGTCTCCTTGTTCCTGAGCACAACTCTGACCTTGATCTTCATCGTTCTTGTGTCTCAGCTGGAGGAGAGGGCGAAGCTGAACAGTTGGGTGGATATCATCGCCCTGCCCCGCGCCAACGAGAAAGTAGAGGCAGGAACTCTGTGCAGTGTCGCCGGCTGGGGCAGGATCAGCACAAAGCGTTTTATGTGCGCAAAAACACTCCGGGAAGTGGATGTGACGGTGATGAAGGATGACGCATGTCCAAGGAAACATAATGGGCCATATCATCACTATAACCCCTCCACCATGATGTGTGTGGGGGACCCATCACAGTGCAAAGACTCTGCCATGGTAAATCTGCTCCTGGCTTTGCGCTCCCTTGATAAATGATTATTATTAACGAGGCTGTTGATGTTGCAGTGGGGCCCACGAGCGGCGATTGGGGATCCGGCCCCACAGCACTAGGTGCTGTACAAAAGAATGGGAAACTATCTGGTCTTCTCTCAGTGGGAGGCAGAGACCAGCTGGGCAGGGCGGTCGGTGGGGCACTGAGACTAGCTGGGCCATGGGGAGGCCAAGCAGAGACCGGGGGGGGGACATCTTGGGGGACACTGAGACCAGCTTCACTGGGGGGGTGTCACTGAGCCGTGCATCAGCAGGAAACGACTCACTGAGCTGTTCTCCATCTGTGCCTTGTTTCATTTCACAGGGTGACTCTGGGGGGCCCCTGGTGTGTGAGGAAACAGCCCAGGGCATCGTCTCCTGGGGGCCTCCCACAGCTCCCGGAGTGTACACAAGAGTCTCCACCTTCATCCCCTGGATACGGGAGATGATGAGGAAGTTGCAGCCCTGAGCCAAGCCAGGAATCGCTGCAGAGGCCGGAGCTGCGTCGCTTCTGTCCTTTGGCTTGGCCCAGATGTAGGCCCTGCTTTGCAGAGGGTCTGAATCCCACTCCCATTAACAGCCCCAGCCATCGCTCCACTCAGGCAGTTCCCAGCCCGTGAGCATCAAGGCAGGGAGCCCAGTGGAGTTAGGAGTCAGGTTCAAGGCCAGAACCCTTTGGCTCTCTTAGGAGTCCCAGCCCTGAGGCTGCCTGTTGGCTAGAGAAACAGCTGGTTTATTTCCCCCGGGGGGACGGAGAGGAACCAAATCATGACCCGGCGGTTTGTATCTCTCCCGCTGTGTCAGTCGGTCGAGTGACTGTTTATGGGAGATCCTCGTTGTTACCCATCCTGCCAAGTTGTGTTAAAACTGCAGCCTGCCCTGTCCTCACTGGGCCTTTCCCACGGGTTAGTTCTCGGGGTGGCCACCGCCTGTTCCAAACCCACCTGTTCCCAGCGCCAGTGAGGCTAGAGGGATGGGAGTCAGCGAAAGCCACACAGAACTGATTACAGATCAATCCCTGGTGCTGATCGTCTCCTTCCTACGTCTCCGGCCCTGCCCTGCTGCTTGGCCGGCTGCATTTCACTCCCTGCTTTGTAGCCAGCAATGAATAAAAATGAAGTTACAAGCAACAGCAATTCAGTGACCGAGCAATCAACTGGAGCCATGAAATCCAGAGCAGCTGCTGCATCTGCCAGGGCCAGGAAGTAGACTCTCTGGGAGAAGGCTGGGCTTTTTAATGCTCTGGGTTGGGAACCAGGACACCTGAGTTCAGTGATTTCATGCCGGATGAAGATCTAGTGGGTGCCGGTGGAGAATGAATCCCCTCAGGACTGGAGAGGTCCCCTCTGGCTGGTACAGAGATGCAGGGGAAACTACAAGGAGAAAAACACCCCGAGGAATCAACTATCCAGATTCAAGAAGCTCAACCACTAGGAGAAGGTGGGGAGGGAGAGCTCAGTGGTTTGAGCATTGGCCTATTAAACCCAGTGTTGTGAGTTCAGCCCTTGAGGGGGCTGTTTAGGGATATGGGGCAAAAATCTGTTGGATGGTTTAAGTGGGGATTAGTCCTGTTTTGAGCAGGGGGTTGGACTAGATGATCTGACGTCCCTTCTCACCCTGATATCTTATGACAAAAGTGGGAAAGGTTTGAGACAGTTCTAGCTAACAAAAATTGATCTACATCTACTGATCTATCCTAGTCTCAATCCCCATCTATTCCCCAAGTGTCAGAGGGGTGGCCGTGTTAGTCTGTGTCCACAAAAACAGCAAAGAGCCCAGTGGCACCTTAAAGACTAACACATTTATTTGGGCCTAAGCTTTTGAGAGTAAAAAATCCACTTCTTCAGCTCCATGGAGTGAAAATTACAGGTAAAGGCATAAATATATGTTGGCACATGGGGTTAGCCACACTCACTGCTGCAGAAGTCATGGAGTTTGCAGAAAGTCACAGAATCCGTGACTCCCACGACCTCCGTGACAGACACGGAGAGCTAATGATAACCCCCGGATCCTTTTCAGCAGTTCTACCCCCTAGAGAGTTCTTCCCCTTTTTGTAGACTGTGCATTTGATTTTTCCTTCCCAAGTGAAGTACTTTGCACTTGTCTTCACTGACTTTCATCTTGGTGATGAAATTTGTCAGTTTCATTTTGCAATCTGCTGCTGGCCTCCAAAGGGTTCATTGCAGCCCCTCCCAGCTTGGTATCATCTGCACATTTGATAAATATATTCTCCGCTCCTTTATCCAAGTCATTATTGAGAAGATTGCCCAGTCCCAGACCCAGCACTGACCCCTGCGGGATCCCACTAGAAATGTCTTCCACAGCAGCACAACATTGAGAACTGCTCTTTGAGTACCGTCCGTCAACCCGTTCTCCCCACACCTGAGAGGAATTTCATTTACAACACATTTCCCTGCTTTCTTATGTGCCCCTTTCGCCAGGTAGAGTTGGCAGTAACAGAGGCTGGGTTCAATATCTGGGGGTTCCTTGTCAACAGTACAACACAAAACCGGCTCAGGCCTCCCCTGGTAACCTAGGAGAATTACACACCACACCCTAGGTGGCTCTCGGTGGTAATACTGCCCCACTCGCAAGCCCAGAGTCTGAGCATAGAAAAGAAACTCTCTTAATAAAAGGGTGGAAGTGACCCGGCCCTAACCTGGGAAAATGCCACAAGCAGGATTCATAAACATAAAACAATGAGCAAAAGCCCCACCCCAGATTGCGTTGGGCAGAGTCCTTTCACCTCAGGGTCTTAAGTCCAGTCACCAAAAGTTCCTTCAACATTCCCTTCAGTTCACTGCATCCCACTCACAGTTGTTCTCCTTGGTCAGTGCAGACCCAGAGTTCAGAGGTGCAGGGAGCCCAGGGGAGTTAGGAGCCAGGTTCAAGGCCAGCTCCTCTCAGCCCCCTTGGAAATCCTAACCCAGACCCTTAGGCTGCTTCTTCACTAGAAAACCAGTTGGTTTATTTCCCCTGGGATAACAGACACGACCCAAATGCTGGGGCAGACCCAGGGGTTTGTAGCTCTTCCCTGTGACAAGGTCGAGTGACTGTTTAAGGGAGATCCTCGTTGTGACCTGACCTGCTAAGTCGTGGTAAATTTGCAGCCTGCCCTGTCCTCCCTGGGCCTTTCCCATGGGTTAGTTCCCCCGGGCTGGACACTTTCTGTTCCAAACACACCTGTTCCCAGCGCCGATGAGGCCAGTGGGAAGGGAACGCAGAGGAGGCTGCACTGAGCTGATTGCAGATCAATCCCGGATGCTGATCACCTCCTTCCCACCTTCCCTGCCCGACCCTGCCGCACGGCCGGCTGCCTTTCACTCCCTGCATTGCAGCCAGCAATGAATACAAATGAAATTACAAAAAAAAGTGATTCTGGGAATGAGCGAGTAACACGACTCTGACATGTAACATGGATCTGAGCCTCGAAATCTAGAGCAGCTGCTGCATCTGCCAGGCCCAGCAGGGATTTAACCCCGATAGGGGAAGGCTGGGCTCATGATTAATGCTCTAGGCTGGGACCTAGGACACGTGGGTTAAGGGATTACATGCAGAATGTCACACTCCTGGGGAATTCTGTGCACAATATTTCTGAATTCTCTGCATTTTCTTTGTCAAAGTAATAAAATAGAATCGCATCAGTTTAAATTATTTTGGAATTTCTTTCAAAATATGTGGCAGTATGAATATCTGTAACACTAGAGAGACCCAAGAAAATACGTGGCTGTATGTAAATATGTAATAATATAGACATACAACAAAATACCTGTCAGTATGTATATCTGTAACTGTACAGAGACACAACAAAACATGTGGCAATATGTTTATCTGTAACAATACAGATACTCAACAAAAGACATGGCAGTATGTATATCTGTAACAATACACAAACAGAACAAAACGTGGCAATATGTTGCATTATGAATAATTGTAACAATACAGAGACGCAACAAAATACACATGGCAGTATGTATATCTATAACGATACACAGACCTAAAAAAACATGGGCAATATGTATACCTGCAATGATACAGACATACAACAAAATACTTGGCAGTGTGTGTATCTATAACTGTGTAAATGCAGCCACACACGGCCAGAGACAGCCCCTGCCTCGAAGAGCTTACAAGAGAAATAGGCGGGAGAAAGGAACAATTTTTACAACCGTGTCTCAGGTCGGGAACTGAACCCCAAGGAGATGACATCATTCCACAACTTCCTGCCTCGCCCTCATTAACCCTGGCATGAATGTATTCACTTCCTGCCTCACCCCAGCCCTGGGTAACTTTATGGACTGCGTGGGTCACTTGAACCCTATGTGACAGGTTGGATCACAGAAAATCCCTTGGGGCTGCCAACTGATGTGCCAGGACCACTCCTGTCCCTGCCTTCTCTGCCAGCTTGGACTCCAGAACCCTGCCTGGCTGGGCCAGACACACTTGCTGCCCACAAACACAGACCCAGGTCTGAACCATGTCCCACAAAGTCAGGCTAAACTGAAAGCAGCTTAAGAAGTGTTCCTGTCTCTAATGTTCAGATGCCCAGTTCCCAGTGGGGTCCAAGCCCCAAATAAATCATAGATCGTTCGACCTCCATAACACCGACAGAGAGATATGCACAGCTGTTCCTCTCCCCAACCCCCGAGGTATTAATACATACACCAGGATAATTAATAAATAAAAAGTGATTTTATTAAATACAGAAAGTAGGATTTAAGTGGTTCCAAGTGATAACAGCCAGAACAAAGTGAACTACCAAGCAAAACAAAATAAAATACGCAAGCTTATGCCTAGTACAGTAAGAAGCTGAATACAGATAAAATCTCACCCTCAGTGATGTTCCAAAAAGCCTCTTTTACAGACTAGCTTCCTTCTAGTCTGGGTCCAGCAATCACTTATACCCCCTGTAGTTACTGTCCTTTGTCCCAGTTTCTTTCAGGTATCCTTTGGGGTGGAGAAGCGTTCTCTTGAGCCAGCTGAAGACCAAATGGAGGGGTCTCCCAAGACTTTATATGGTTTCTCTGTGTGGTTCTAACTCCGTCCCTCCACCTGTGCAGAATTACAGCTACAAAATGGAGTTTTGGAGTCACATGGGCAAGTCACATGTCCATACATATCTCAGAACTTTACAGACCAAGCCACATTCCTGGGAAAGCTCAGATGAGGACTGGTGTCTCCATATTCATTGTTAACTGAAGTGTTTCTTGATTTGGCACTTACGGAGAATAGTCTTTTCTCAGGAAGCTGACCAACTGCCTCACTGACGCTACTTAAAATTAAACCAGTGCACAGCCAATATTCAGAACTTTGAATACAAAAATGACACATGCATACACACAGGAGGAATAGATTCAGTAGATCAAACCCTTTGCAGAGATATAGCATGCAGCATACGTAGCATAAAACATATTCCATTGATGTCATATTTACATTCATAAGCATATTTCCAAAAAGCATTATGGGATGTACCGTCACACTCTAGCATCACCCAACTGCCCTGCCGCAATCTGAGCAGAATACTTTGACTTTTTCCCTAACGCTGACACAGCGATAACACCAGCATCCTCCTCCCTCGCTCTGGGAAATCTCCACTGACGTCCTTCCTCACACTAACTCTGGAATAACCCCACCACCCTCCTCCCCAGTCGGATCTGGACCCTGAGTGATGGAAGCTCCCGAGAAGTGAGGATCTGCTGGCATGTGAACAGTGGCCCAGCAACCCACATCACCCCTTCCCCTGAGGCCCCGTTCTCACATCACCTCTTCCCCCAATGCCAAGTCAAAGTGAGGGGGCCATGAGCCCCTGGGCCCTCCTCTTTCAGCAGACGTATGTGGATCACTTGGTCGTGAGTCGCCAGTAAACATGTTGCATTTTAATATAGCTAAATGGAAGCATGCACGTCTAGGAACAAAAAATAAAAGCTATCCCTATAGGACTAGGGGATCTCTGCTAGGGGGCAGTGAGTCTGTAAGAGAATTGAGGGTGGGGGTGGAAAATCAGCTGAACGTGAACTCCCAGGGTGGTGGGAACCAGAAAAGGTAAGGCCACCCTGGGGTGCATCAAGGAGGAATCTTGAGTAGGAGCAGAGAGGTGATTTTCCCTGTTTGCCACTGGTGCAATTGCTGGTGGTACCCTGTGTCCCATTCTGGTCTTCATGGTTCCAGAAGGGGGCTGATAAATCGGAGAGGGTTCAGACAAGAGCCAGGAGAAGAACTGAAGGAGCAGAAAACCTGCCTTGGAAGGACAGACTGAAAGAGTTTGAACTAGGTGTAATAAGGCTGAGATTTTCAAAGTCCTCTACAAGGTTCAGGTCTCCAATTCCGATCAATTTGAATGCAGATGCAGTGTGCCTGCCCCTTCGGCTGCTTCGAAGATGCCATTTCAGCCTCGCAGAGAGAGCCAGGCACCTTTAGGAGCATTTCTATGATTTGTAGGGCTCAGCGAGGTTAACAAAAGCCACAAAGTAGCCATGCGGATGTATTTGTAGATGTATTTCCATGCAGACTCACGTGCGACTAATGTAGCTGCTGCACATCAACGTACAGGCATTTGACCCCCGCTCAGTTTTCTAAGAGCCAATTTCACCTCCTTGTTCCTCAGTGTGTAGATGGCCGGGTTCAGCATGGGTGTGACCACATTGCTGAAGATCTGCACAGCGGTCACCAGCACTTTGCTCTGTTGGGGCTGTGTGTAAATCAAGGCGCACTGCCCAAAGAACAGCGTCACCACGGCCAGATGTGAGGCGCAAGTGGAGGCTGCTTTGCGCCACCCTTCACTCGAGTTCATCCTTGTCACGGAGTAGACGATCCTGATGTAGGACGTGAGGATGAGGAAGAAGCAGGTCATGGGCACCACCCCAGTGTCGGTCAAGGTTACGGTCTCAATGACGTACGTGTTTGCACAGGCCAACTTGACCACTGGGAAGATGTCACAGAAGAAATAGTCCACCACATTGGACCCACAGTAGGGCAGTGTGAAGGTCAGGCTGGTGAGGATGGTGGCGTGGAAGGAGCTGGCGATCCAGGTGCCGGCGGTCAGGAGGGCGCACACCCGCCGGTTTATGATGAGCAGGTAGCGCAGCGGGTGGCAGATGGCCACGTACCGGTCGTAGGCCATGACGGTGTAGAGCAGGCACTCAGTGCTGCCCAGGAAGTGGTAGAAGAAAACCTGGGCCATGCACCCACCCAGCGAGATGTCTCTGCTCTGACCCCAGAGGATGGCCAGCATTTTGGGAGTACTGACGGAGGAAAAACCAATGTCCAGCACGGCGAGATTGCAGAGGAATAAGTACATGGGGGTGTGCAAGCAGGGGTCAGCGAGGACGGCTGAGAAGATGAGCAGGTTGCCCAGCAGTGTGCAGAGGTAGAAGGCTAGGAATGTGATGAAAAGGATGGTCTGGAGGCCGTCGGCATGGGGGATCCCCAAGAGGATGAAATGAGTCACCACAGTGTGGTTGACCAGCCCCATGTGAGATTCATTCCTGAGTAGGGGAGAGAAATAATGCCAGTGAGTTACTGAAACAAAAAGACCTATGGCCCCATAGCTGCAATGGTCACGCCTCCTTCCACTGCCCCCATTACTCACTGTCACTGGGAGTGGTGTCTATTTCTGTCACTGGATTGCCAGTTGGGGTCACGCTGGCGCTGACCATAAAGAGAGAAAATACCTTCCTTGAGGATCTCACCCTACAGAGAAGAAGGAACAAAGGAGACGGCTATTCTATTCTATTCTATTCTATTCTATCTTCTTCTTCTTTTCTCTCCTTATCTACTCCAATTTCTTCAGCTCTCTTCTGTCTAGGCCCTTAACCCCAGCCCACCCCGTTATCACCACAGTTCCTCAGAGCCCTCCATTTGTGGCTAACGTTTCTCACTAGTGGTTTGTTCTCCCTTTCTCAAACTCACTCTGTCTGGAGAGGAATGGCAGAGGAATGTCTGCTGAGCCACACTGTGTTTTCGTAGGTTTTTGTTGTTATTAATACAAGAACTGTGATGTGTTTGTGTTAAGAGAGAGGTGGAGGATGGAGCACACACACCAATGATTGTGGTGATGAATGACCTCAGTGTTGTTAGCACTGGGAGTTGTTTGGGGTATTTATCAGGGTTACAGAGAGAGGGAAAAAGAAGGATAAAGGGAGGAGCCACAGCCAGAGGTGGTGGAATTAGGAGTACTAGTGGTTTGGTAGCACCCTGTGTCTGGTGTGGTTTCCATCAGATCCAGGGATCACAGTTTGGTTCACTGGCACTCAGGATCCTCACCACACAAATTGTCCCAGGGCCCCTAGACCCAGCTTGTTCTCACTCTGCTGTGAACAGCAGGCTGGGCTCGGTAGATGTGATGAGGGTGAGATTTAAGGTGAGATTTGAAGGACAATGGGGAAGTGTCTGTTTGACTTTTCCCAGGGAGTTTCCCAGGCAGGGGAGGCAGGGGAAGGGGAGATGCTGGTGGGTTCAGGGTTTGACACATGGAGAGAGAGAGATAAATGATACGGGGAGAGGCAGGCAGGTACCGCACAGGGAAGGGCGGCTGGACGCCTGGATCAGCTTCTCTCTAAAGAAAATATCTGGCTGACAACATTCTCAGCGCAAGGCGGACAATTTCAGAGACAGACACAAACAGAGGGAGAGAGAGGAGAACTTTATAAAACCAGGAGCCTTACACTGGCTGCATTGCAGAGGCCGCTCCAGCTGCCGGGAATTCTCCCTTTCTGCTCCCAGCCGGGACTCCTGTCTAGCACCATCCAGCTTCCTTATCCCACCCGGCCCATCGCCCAGGAGAGGTGAACAGCCTGGGTGCTTGGTATACAGCCAAGAGACCAAATCTGCAACATATTGCCATGCGCTGCTGCAGACCCCACCACTTCCTCACAGCTTCCAGCCTCCTGGTGGCTCTCCCCTGTCTTTAAATCTCCGTTGGGCGCTTCAGGACCAGAGCTTTGAATCCCTGAGAGGCTCCTGGCCTGAGACCTTGTCAGAGTCACCAATTAACGGAGATTTGGCATCACTTCATCTAACACTCATGGACACCTGGGACCTGGCCCACAGGTGGCCTCAAGACGCGTAGCGTCATAGTCCAGAACCGGCCTGATCCCCACCTCCCCCACGATCCGGATTCCAGTCTTGCTTCCCCTGACCTGACTCCTGAGTAATTCCACTGGATTCCCTGGGGCTCCTTCCCCTCTCAGCTGGCCTCTGGTGTAAATCAGGAGTGACACCACTGGGATCGAGGGAGCTGGGTAGATTTCGACCATCTGAGAACATAACCTAGCCCTTGAAGGAGGGAGGAGATGTTCATGCCTGTCTGGGCTCTCCAGCTCTGTGACAGCAAATTCCCTCCAGTGGGGTGAAACAGGCCAGAGGTTCAACTGGAGTCCTCTGTACTCTGTATCCAGCACAGGTTTCTCCTGGGTTTCTATGTTCTGCTGTTCCCCTACCCCCGTCTCTGTGTCTCTGTGCGCCCAGGGCTCTGTTCATTCCATGGGGTGGTTCTGTGTGAGGGTGAAATTCACCCCCATGCCAAAGGAGGGCAGCCTACATTCTGTGCACAACTTCACATCCCGTTTGGCAAGATACTAGAGACTCCAAGAAGAGCATTGAGTCATTTTGGGCAGGACAGTAGCTCCCAGCAACTCCAGCTAGATTCTGGCATTGTTGTTTGGATATTATCTGGATATCGTTTGGATATCAGGAAACACTATTTCACTAGGAGGGTGGTGAAGCAGTGGAATGGGTTCCCTGGGGAGATGGCGGAATCCCCTTCCTCAGAGTTTTTAAAGACAGGCTTGACAAAGTGCTGGCTGGGATGATTTAGTTGGGGTTGGTCCTGCTCTGAACAGGGGGTTGGACTAGATACCTCCTGAGGTCCCTTCCAACCCTGATCTTCTATGATTCTATGAACTCATTCCAGTTTGCTGGGTATGAACACCGAATTCCTACTGGCCGTTGAAACTCTCCATTGGATTGGATTGTTTAAGGTGGCAAAGGGAGGTGGTGGAAGAGCCGGGAATCTGGGCCGGATTTCCTGGGTTCCAGCCCAAACATGGGCTGTAGCCCTGTTCCCTTTTCATTGGGATGAACCTCGCTCTGGGTCTCTCTCAGCCTGAGTCCTGTTCTCTTCCCCTCCCCTCTGTGTACGCAGGGTTCAGGAGTCTGGCCTATAGACCATTAGGGCTGATTTCACTGAACCAGAACTGGTGCTTTACTAGCTGAGAAAGTGGAATGATCGACCCACACCGGATATCAGACCTCTCCTGTGTGTCTGTGCTAAGGGGTCACGAGCGGTTAGTGAAATAGCAGGGGATCATGTTAATGTAGACGTGTCCCCAGACCCTGCGCTCAAGGGATGTGGGAGAGAGGGGGCTGGATTACTGGCATTTCCAGCAATGATCTCACCCATCCATTTGCTGGTGTTCTGGCACGGCAGTTGTAATAAGGTCCCTGGTGATTCCTCTAATCTCTACCATTTCCCGCTCTTCCTCTGGGGGATCTTACTTGGGAGCCAGATTGCCGGGGCAGAAGCAGCCATGATAATTAATCTCTGTCGAGGTGTTATCTCCAGCCCAGGCAAAACATCCCATGGGGTTCCATTGCCTTTGAGATTAATTAAAATGTTGATATTTCTAACGAGGGCCCAGGCTGCGCCCACTCACGGCTCTGGAGACCAGGGTCAGAAGTTATTCTTGGCTGGCATGAGCTGAGTTCCATGTGTCATTGCCATGAACACCAGAGGTGGAACGGTCTTTCAGTATATAAAGTTGTACTATTGCTATATTTATCATTTCCTTCCTCACCCCAGCGCTGGGTAACTTTATTGACTGCACGCGTCCCCTGATCCTTATGTGATGGGTTGGATCACAGAAACCGCCTTGGGGCTGCCCACTGATGTCCCAGGACTACTTCTACCCCTGCTTCACTCACAGCGTGGACTGCATAACCCTGCCTGGTTGTGCTAGACACACTCGCTGGCCACAAACACAGACCCAGCTCTGAACCACGTCCCACAAACTACAGGCTTAATTGAAAGCAGCTTAAGAAGTGTGCCTGTCTCTAACACTCAGATTCCCAACTCCCAGTGGCGTTCTGTCAGGATTACCTCCTGACTCCGAACTCTAGGGTACAGCTTATTTTACCAGCTTAGGGTAAAACTTCCCCAATAAACTAGTTTCTCCTGTGTCTGGAACAGTACACTGCCACCACCATGTGTTACCCCAAGAACTAGGGCAGGGCCACTTGAAGCCCCCTCTCTTCCCAAAAATCCCCCCAAGACTATACCTCCCTCCTTGGGAAAGGCTTGAGATAACCCCCTCACCAATCCTGCTAGGTGAGCCTGATCAAAAATCCTGACTCTTACACAATGGAAAACAAAGCAGTCAACTTCTTAAAAGAAAGATTTTAATTAAAGGAAAAGGAGAGAAACAATATTTCTATAGGAATCAGTGGAAAACACTTTACAATCACAAAAACAATCAACAGAAAACCCACACCACAGAGGAATTCCTCCCCCCTCTGCTGAGTTTCAAAGTGACAGAGAAATCACAGGGATATCTCCCAAAAGCCACAGAAATTTGTAAGTGAGAAACAAATATAAACTTAAACCGCTTTGCCTGGTTAAATTACTTACTGTTGCTGTTTAGAAAGGTTATAGATAGATGGAGAGAAGATAACGATCTGTTTTCTTAGTAAACCCTGAGCAAATAAAAAGCTACAGAGAAAGTGCTTTCCCTCTCGCCAGGTTTGAAACAATCTTCGTCCTCCATTGGTCCATTTGGTCAGGTTTCCCCTTTCAGGTAAGGAGGAAGTCTAGGCTGCGTTATGCTTATGACAGGTCCAAACCCCAAAATAAATAATTTTACTCTGTATAAAACTTATTCAGGATAAACTCATAAATTGTTCGCCCTCTATAACACCAATAGAGAGATATGCACTGCTGTTCCCCCCCCCCGAGGTATTAACACATATTCTACATTAATTAATAAAGAAAAAGTGATTTTATTAAATACAAAAAGTACAAAAAGTAGGATTTAAGTGGTTCCAAGCGATAACAGCCAGAACAAAGTGATTTACCAAGCAAAATAAAATAAAATACGCAAGCCTATGCCTAGTACAGTAAGAAGCTGAATACAGTTGAAATTTCACCCTCAGTGATGTTCCAATGAGCCTCTTTTACAGACTAGCCGCCTTCTAGTTTGGGTCCAGCAATCACTCACCCCTGCAGTTACTGTCCTTTGTCCCAGTTTCTTTTCAGGTATCATTGAGGGTGGAGAGCCTATCTCTTGAACCATTTGAAGACCAAATGGAGGGGTCTCCCTGGACTTTATATAGTTTCTCTTTGTGGGTCTAACCCCCTCCCTCCACGTTTGCAGAATTAGAGCTACAAAATGGAGTTTTGGAGTCACATGGGCAAGTCACATGTCCATGTATGACTCAGAATTTGCAGAGCAAGCCACATTCCTGGGAAAGCTCAGATGAGGACTGGTGTCTCCATATTCATTGTTAACTGAAGTGTTTCTTGATTTGGCACTTATGGAGAATAGTCTTTTCTCAGGAAGCTGACCAACTGCCTCACTGACGCTACTTAAAATTAAACCAGTGCACAGCCAATATTCAGAACTTTGAATACAAAAAAGCCACATG
The DNA here is from genome assembly GCA_007922305.1 of Dermatemys mawii. Classification (NCBI taxonomy): domain Eukaryota; kingdom Metazoa; phylum Chordata; order Testudines; family Dermatemydidae; genus Dermatemys; species Dermatemys mawii. Next base: position 897,212 of record ML677400.1, on the reverse strand, counting down.
CATACACATAGGAGGAATAGATTCAGTAGATGATACCCTTTGCAGAGATATGTCATGCGGCATATGTAGCATGTAACATATTCCAGTGATGTCATCTCTACATTCAAAAGCATATTTCAAAAAAGTATTGTGGGATGCACCATCACAATCTAGCATCACCCAATTGCCTGCCTCAACCTGAGTAGAATTACTTTGACCTTTTCCCTAATGCTGACCCTGGGAAAACACCAGCATCCTCCTCCCTCGCTCTGGTAAACTCCACTGAGGTGCATCCCAACCCTAACCTTGCAATAACCCCACCAACCTCCTCCCCAGTCGGATCTGGACCCTGAGTGACGGACACTCCAGAAAGTGAGGATCTGCGGGCATGTGAACAGTGGCCCAGCAACCCACATCACCCCTTCCCCTGAAGCCCTGTTCTCACGTCATCTCTTCCCCCAATTGAATTGAAGATTTGGAGGAGCAGAAAACCTGCCTTGTAGGTATAGATTGAAAGAGTTTGAACTACGTGTAATAAGGCTGAGATGTTCAAAGTCCTTTACAAGGTTCAGGTCTCCAATTCTGACAATTTTAATTGCAGATGCAGTGTTTCTGCCCCTTCGGCTGCATTGAAGACAGCATAACAGCCTGTCAAAGAGAGCTAGCCATCTCTAGGAGCATTTCTACCATTTGTGGAACTCCAGATAGCTAGAAGGGGCTGTGTGGGGATAAGGAGAGAAACAGGGGTCCACAAAAGCCATGGAGCAGCCATGCGCATGTATCTGTAGATGTATTTCCATGCAGACTCACGTGCAATTCCTGCAGCTGCTGCACATCAACGTGCAGGCATTTGACCCCCTCTCAGCTTTCTAAGAGCCGCTTTCACCTCCTTGTTCCTCAGTGTGTAGATGGCCGGGTTCAGCATGGGTGTGACCATATTGCCGAAGATGTGCGCGGCAGTCACCAGCACTTTGCTCTGCTGAGGCTGCGTGTAGACCAGGGCGCACTGCCCGAAGAACAGCGTCACCACGGCCAGATGTGAGGCACAAGTGGAGGCTGCTTTGTGCCACCCATCGGCCGAGTTCATCCTCGTCACGGAGTAGATGATCTTGATGTAGGAGGTGAGGATGAGGAGGAAGCAGGTCATGGGCACCACCCCAGTGTGGGTCAAGGTCACAGTCTCAATGACGTACGTGTCTGCACAGGCCAGCTTGACCACCGGGAAGATGTCACAGAAGAAATCGTCCACCACATTGGACCCGCAATAGGGCAGCATGAAGGTCAGGCTGGTGAGGATGGTGGCGTGGAAGGAGCTGGCGATCCAGGTGCCGGCGGTCAGGAGGGCGCACACCCGCCGGTTCATGATGAGCAGGTAGCGCAGTGGATGGCAGATGGCCACGTACCGGTCGTAGGCCATGACGGTGTAGAGCAGGCACTCCGTGCTGCCCAGGAAGTGATAGAAGAAGACCTGGGACATGCACCCAGCCAGCGAGATGACTCTGCTCTGACCCCAGAGGTTGGCCAGCATTTTGGGAGCACTGACGGAGGAAAAACCAATGTCCAGCACGGCGAGATTGCAGAGGAAGAAATACATGGGGGTGTGCAAGCAGGGATCAGCAAGGATGGCTGAGAAGATGAGCAGGTTGCCCAGCAGCGTGCAGAGGTAGAAGGCTAGGAATGTCATGAAGAGGATGGTCTGGAGGCCGTCGGCATGGGGGATTCCCAAGAGGATGAAATGAGTCACCACAGTGTGGTTGACCAGCCCCATGTGAGATTCATTCCTGGGGAGGGGAGAGAAATAATTCCAGTGAGTTAGTGAAACAAAAAGACCTATGGCCCCATAGCTGCAATGGTCACGCCTCCTTCCACTGCCCCCGTTACTCACTGTCATTGGGAGTGGGGTCTATCTCTGTCACTGAATTGCCAGTCAGGGTCACGGCCTCATTGGGCTGGCGCTGACCATAAAGAGAGAAAATATCTGCCTTGAAGATCACACCATCCAGAGACGAAGAAACAATGGGGACGTCTATTCTATTCTATTCTATTCTATTCTAGTCTATTCTATTCTATCTTCTTCTTCTCTTCTCTCCTTATCTGCTACAATTTCTTCAGCTCTCTTCTGTCTAGGCCTTTAACCCCCGCCCACCCCATTATTACCACAGTTCCTCAGAGCCTTCCATTTGTGGCTAACGTTTCTCACTAGTGGTTTGTTCTCCCTCTCTCAAACTCACTCTGTCTGGAGAGGAATGGCAGAATTATGTCTGCAGAGCCACATTGTGTTTTCGTAGGGTTTTGTTGTTATAAATACAAGAACAGTGACGTTTTTGTGTTAAGAGAGAGGGGGAGGACGGAACACACAAACCAGTGATTGTGGTGATGAATGACCTCAGTGTTGTTAGCGCTGGGAGTGGTTTGGGGTGTTTGTCGGGGTTAGAGAGAGAAGGAAAAAGAAGAAAAAGGGCAGAGCCACAGCCAGAGGTGGTAGAACTAGTGGTTCTGGGGGTTCTGTAGCACCCTATGTATTGACGTGGTATTCATCAGATCCAGGGTTCACAGTTCACAGTTTGGTTTGGATCAATGGCTCTCAGGACCCTCACTACACAAATTGTCACAGGACCCCTAGAGAAAAAAGAAGAGAAAAGTAACCACAAGAGGAAAAGCTTTAAAAACTAGGAATTAAATTAACATTTGGAGTGGAGGGCAGATTGAAAAAAATGTATCATTCCTCATCATCAGTATACTTCTTTGCACCATGACACATGGAGAGAGGGAGATAAATGATACGGGGACAGGCAGGCAGGCACTGCACAGGGAAGGGCGGCTGGACGCCTGGATCAGCTTCTCTCTAAAGAAAATATCTGGCTGACACCGTTCTCGGCGCGAGGCGAGACTGACAGGATCAGAGACACAAACCCAGGGAGAGAGAGAAGAACTTTACCAGAGCAGGAGCCTTACACTGGCTGCATTGCAGAGGCCGCTCCAGCTGTCGGGAATTCTCCCTTTCTGCCCCCGGCCGGGACTCCTGTCTAGCACCATCCAGCTTCCTTATCCCACCCGGCCCATCGCCCAGGAGAGGGGCACAGCCTGGGTGCTCGGCATTCAGCGGGGAGATCTAATCTGCAGCAGATCGCCCCGCGCTGCTGCAGATCCCAACACTTCCTCACAGCTTCCAGCCTCCTGTCGGCTCCCTCTGGTCTTTAAATCTCCGTCGGGCCCTTCAGGACCAGGGCCCTGAATTCCCGAGAGGCTCCTGGCCTGAGACCTTCGCAGAGTCAACAATTAAGGGAGATTTGGCATCAGTTCAGCAAAGGCTCATAGACCTCGGGGACCAGGCCCACAGGCGACCTCAAGACATGTAGCACCATGGACCGGAACTGGCAGGATTCCCACCTCCCACAGGCTCCAGATTCCAGTCTTGCTCCCTCTGACCTGACTCCTGAGCAATTGCACTGGATTCACTGGGGCTCCTTCCCCTCCCAGTCAGGCCCCTGGTGTAAATCAGGAGTGACACCACTGAGATTGAGGGAGCTGGGTAGATTTCAACCAGTTCAGAATCAGGCCCAGCCCGTGAAGAGGGGATGAGACGTTCATGCCTGTCTGGGCTCTCTGGCTCCATGACACCAAACCAGCGTTCCCCCAGTGGCGTGAAATAGGCCAGTCGTTCAGCTAGAGGCCTCTGTATCCACCCCAGCTTTATCCTGAGTTTCTATGTCCTGCTGTTCCCCTGCCCCAATCTCTGTGTGCCCAGGACTGTGTTCATGCTTTGGGGTGGTTCTGTGTGAGGGTGAAATTCACCCCTTTACCAATGGAGGGCAGCCTACGTCCTGCACACGACTTCACATCCCGTTTGGAAAGATACTGGAGACTCCAAGAAGAGCATTGGGTCGTTCTGGGCAGTACAGTAGCTCCCAGAAAGTCCAGCTAGATCCTGGCACTGTCGTTCACAGACACAAGGTGAGAGAGATTCTGCCTCTCAGAGCTCACCAGCTAACTAATCCAAACAGAGTGAGAATGATCAGACATGTGTTACAAGGGGAAACTGAGGCACAGAGACTTTCACGGCGGGATATTCAAAGAAGCCAGGCTGCTACAACTACCTGAAAGGGGGTTCCAAAGAGGATGGATCAAGGCTGCTCTCACTGGTGGCAGATGACAGAACAAGGAGTAATGGTCTCAAGTTGTAGTGGGGGAGATTTAGGTTGGATATTAGGAAACACTATTTCACTAGGAGGGTGGTGAAGCGCTGGAATGGGTTCCCTAGGGAGGTGGTGGAATCTCCTTCCTTAGAGGTTTCTGAGGTCAGGCTTGACAAAGCTCTGGCAGGGATGATTTAGTTGGGGATTGGTCCTGCTTTGAGCAGGGGGTTGGACTAGATACCTCCTGAGGTCCCTTCCAGCCCTGATATTCTATGATTCTATGAACTCATTCCAGTTTGCTGGGCATTGGACATTCTTTTCCTACTGGCTGGTTGAAGCTCTTCATGGGATTGAATTGTCTAAGGTGGCAAAAGGAGGTTGTGGAAGAGCCTGGAATCTGGTCCCGATTTCCTGGGTTCCAACCCGAGCTCTGGCCATAGCCTCATTCCCTTTTCATTGGGACGAACCTCGCCCTGCATCTCACTCAGCCTCAGGCCTGTTCTCTTCCCCTGCCCTTTGCACCCGCAGGATTCAGGAGTTCGGCCCATAGAGCTTTAGGGCTGATTTCACTGAACCAAAGCTGCTGCTTTTCTAGCCCAGAAAGTGGAATGATAGACCCACGCTGGGTCTCAGAGCTCTCCTGTGCATCTGCACTAAGGGATCAGGAGTGGTTAGTGAAATAGTTGGGGAACATGTTAATTTGGACATGTGCACAGACCCTGCACTAGAGGGATGTGGGAGAGATGGGGCTGGATTAGGGGGGTTTCCAGCAATGATCTCACCCATCCATTTGCTGGTGTCCTGGCACCGCAGTTGTAATAAGGACCCTGGTGATTCCTCTAATCTCTATCATTTCCTGCTCTTCCTCTGGGGGATCTTACTTGGGAGCCAGACTGCCGGGGCAGACACAGGCGTGATAATTAATCTCTGTCGAGGTGTTATCCCCAGCCCAGGCATAACATCCCATGGGGCACACTGGCCGTTGAGATTAATTAAAATGTTGATATTTCTAAGGAGCACCCAGGCTGAGCCCACTCACGGCTCTGGAGACCAGGCTCACGAGTTATTCCTGGCCGGGTTTCGTGTGCCATTGCCATGAACATCTGAGCCAGAACTGCCTTTTTAATTGTTTCGTTTGTACTATCACTATTTTTATCATTTCCTGCCTCACCCCAGCGCTGGGTAACTTTACTGACTGCACGCGTCCCCTGACCCCTATGTGACGGGTTGGATCACAGAAATCCCCTTGGGGCTGCTAACTGATGTGCCAGGACCATTCCCGCCACTGCCTTCCCTGCCAGCTTGGAACTCCAGAGCCCTGCCTGGCTGGGCCAGACACACTCGCTGGCCACTAACACAGACCCAGGTCTGAACCACGTCCCACAAACTGCAGGCTAAACTGAAAGCAGCTTAAGAAGTGTTCCTGTCTCGAACACTCAGATGCCCAACTCCCAGTGGAGTCCTGTCAGGATTGCCTCTGAATTCTAAGATACAGATGTGGGGACCCACATGAAAAGACCCCTAAGCTTATTTTACCAGCTTAGGTTAAAACTTCCCCAATAAAATAGTTTCCCGTGTCTGGAACAGTACACTGCCACCACCATGCGTTACCCCAAGAACTAGGGCAGAGCCACTTGGAGCCCCCTGTCTTCCCAAAAATCCCTCCAAGCCTGTACCTCCCTCCCTGGGAAAGGCTTGAGAAAACCCCCTCACCAATCCTGCTAGGTGAGCCTGATCCAAGATCCTGACTCTTACACAATGGAAAACAAAGCAGTCAAATTCTTAAAAGAAAGATTTTAATTAAAGGAAAAAGAGAGAAACAATATTTCTATAGGAATCAGTGGAAAACACTTTGCAATCACAAAAACAATCAACAGAAAACCCACACCACAGAGGAATTCCTCCCCACTCTGCTGAGTTTCAAAGTGACAAAGAAACCAGAGGGATATCTCCCAAAAGCCGGAGAAATTCATAAGTGAGAAACAAACATAAATTTAAACCGTTTTGCCTGGCTAAATTACTTACTGTTGCTGTTTAGAAAGCTTATAGATCGGGGTAGGCAACCTATGGCACGGGTGCCGAAGGCGGCCCACAAGCTGATTTTCAGTGGCACTCACATTGCCTGGGTCCTGGCCACTGGTCTTGGGAGCTCTGCATTATAATTTAATTTTAAATGAAGCTTCTTAAACATTTTATAAAGCTTATTTACTTTACATACAACAAGAGTTTAGTTATATATTATAGACGTATAGAAAGAGACCTTCTAAAAACATTAAAATGTATCACTGGCAAGCGAAACCTTAAATTAGTGTGAATAAATGAAGACTCAGCACATCACTTCTGAAAGGTTGCCGACCCCTGTTATAGACAGATGGAGAGAAGAAAATGGTCTGATTGACCTGAAAGGCCAGAGCGAATGAAAAACAACAGACAAAGCACTTTCCTTCCCCCCAGGTTTGAAACCATCTTCGTCCCCCAGTGGTCCGTTTGGTCAGGTGCCCCAGGTTCCTTTCAGCTTATTAACCCCTTACAGTTAAGCAGAAATTCTAGGCTACTTTATGCTTATGACAGGTGCAAACTCCAAAATAAATTATTTTACCCTGTATAAAGCTTATACAGGGTAAACTCATCTATTGTTCACCCTCTATAACACCAATAGAGAGATATGCACAGCTGTTCCCCCACCTCCCAAGGTATTAATACATACTCCAGGTTAATTAATAAATAAAAAGTTATTTTATTACATACAAAAAGTAGGATTTAAGTGGTTCCAAGTGATAACAGCCAGAACAAAATGAACTATCAAGCAAAACAAAATAAAATATGCAAGCCTATGCCTAGTACAGTAAGAAGCTGAATACAGTTAAAATCTCACCCTCAGTGATGTTCCAAAAAGCCTCTTTTACAGACTAGCCTCCTTCTAGTCTGGATCCAGCAATCACTCACAACGCCTGTAGTTATTGTTATTTGTCCCAGGTTCTTTCAGGTATCCTTTGGGGTGGAGAAGCGTACTCTTGAGCCAGCTGAAGACCAAATGGAGTGGTCTCCAAGACTTTACATAGTTTCTCTGTGTGGATCTAACCCCCTCCCTCCACCTGTGCAGAATTACAGCTACAAAATGGAGTTTTGGAGTCACATGGACAAGTCACATGTCCATGTATGACTCAGAACTTTACAGACCAAGCCACATTCCTGGGAAAGCTCCAATGTGGATTGGCATCTCCACATTGATTGTTGGTTTAAGTGTTTCTTGATTTGGCACTTAGGGAGAATAGTCTTTTCTCAGGAAGCTGACCAACTGCTTCACTGAGGCTACTTAAAATTAAATTAGCACACAGCCAATATTCAGAACTTTGAATACAAAAATGCCACATGCATACACATGGGAGGAATAGATTCAGTAGATCATAATCTTTGCAGAGATATGTCATGCGGCATACGTAGCATGTAATATATTCCAGTGATGTCATCTCTACATTCAAAAGCATATTTAAAAAAGTATTATGGGATGCACCATCACAATCTAGCATCACCCAATTGCCCTGCCTCAACCTGAGCAGAATTACTTTGACCTTTTCCCTAATGCTGACCCTGGGATAACACCAGCATCCTCCTCCCTCGCTCTGGGAAACTCCACTGACGTCCATCCCAACCCTAACCCTGGAATAACCCCACCACCCTCCTCCCCAGTTGGGATCTGGACCCTGCGTGATGGAAGTCCCGAAATGTGAGGATCCGCTGGCATCTGAACAGTGGCCCAGTAACCCACATTGCTCTTTCCCCTGAGATCCCGTTCTCGCATCATCTCTTCCCCCAATGTCAAGTCAAAGTGTGGGGGCCATGCCCCCCTGGGCCCTCCTCTTCCAGTGGACGCATGTGGATCACTTGGTTATAAGTCGCCAGCAAACACAATGCATTTTAATATGGCTAAATGGAAGCATGAACGTCTAGGAACAAAGAATCAGAGCTAGTCCTGTGCACCTGGTGGCTTTCTCCTAGGGAGAAGTGACTCTCTAAGAGATTTGTGTGTGGTGGCGGGGGGTGGAAAATCAGCTAAATGTGAACTCGCGGGGTGACGCTGGGGCCAGTAGAGGTAACACCACCATAGGGTACATCAAAGAGGAATCCTGAGTAGAAGCCGAGAGGTGATTTTCCCTCTCTGTTCGGCACTGGCATGATCACTATCCTGTGTCCCGTCCTGGTGTTCACAACTCCAGATAAATTGGAGAGGGTTCAGAGAAGAGCCAGGAGAATAATTGAAGGAGCAGAAAACCTTCCTTGTAACGATAGACTGAATGAGATTCAACTATGTGCAATAAGGCTGAGTTTTTCAAAGTCCTCTACAAGGTTCGAGCCCCCAGTTCCAATCAATTTGTTTGCAGATGCAGTGTTCCTGCTCCTTCGGCTGCTTTGAACATGTCGGCCTTACAGCCTGTCAAAGAGAGCCAGGCATCTTTAGGAGCATATGTAAGATTTGTAGAGCTCCACATAGCTAGATGGGGCTATGCGGGGATGGGGAGAGACACAGAGGTTCACAAAAGCCACGGAGCAGCCATGCGGATGTATCTGTAGATGTATTTCCATGCAGACTCATGTGCAATTTCTTCAGCTGCTGCACATCAACGTAGAGATATTTGACCCCCTCTCAGTTTTTTCAGAGCCGCTTTCACCTCCTTGTTCCTCAGCGTGTAGATGACCGGGTTCAGCACGGGCGGGACCACATTACTGAAGATCTGCACAGTGGTCACCAGCACTTTGCTCTGCCGGGGCTGTGTGTAGATCAGGGCAGAGGGAGCAAAGAACAGCATCACCGCGGCCAGATGTGAGGCGCAAGTGGAGGCTGCTTTGCGCCACCCTTCACCCGAGTTCATCTTCAAGACGGAGTAGACAATCCTGATGTAGGACGCGAGGATGAGGAGGAAGCAGGTCACAGGCACCACCCCAGTGTTGGTCAAGGCCACGGTCTCAGTGACGTACGTGTCTGCACAGGCCAGCTTGACCACCGGGAAGATGTCACAGAAGAAATCGTCCACCACATTGGACCCACAGTAGGGCAGTGTGAAGGTCAGGCTGGTGAGGATGGTGGCGTGGAAGGAGCTGGCGATCCAGGTGCTGGCGGTCAGGAGGGCGCACACCCGC
>ML677400.1:801245-842958 GCA_007922305.1 Dermatemys mawii | reverse complement strand
GAGCAACTGGCAGAGCAGAGCAGCTGGCAGAGCAGAGTTGAGCTGCTGGCAGAGTGGCTGGTGGAGCGGAGTTAAGCTGCTGGCAGAGCGGCTGGTGGAGCAGAGTAGCTGGCAGAGCGGAGCAGTTCGTGGGACAGCTGATGGAGCAGAGCAGCGAGCGGAGCAGCTTGCAGTGAAGGCTGCAGCAGAACCCCATGGAGAGGCAGGGACGTCGGCCTTGGACCACATAAGGTGCCACTCAACCTGCCCCCCCATTTCCACCCAGGCTGGGAGGTAAGACTCTGCAGATTAATTTTTGAACTCTGCAATGACCAGGGAGAGAGACTTTTGGCTGTCGGACTTTGCGTGATTTTTAGGTTGCTGGACTCCAGAGACTTAAAGGAGAGGACACAGCCCAATTTGCTGGGGTGGGTTTTGCTCATTGGTTGGTTTATGAACCATAGTTGTGGTGTTTTCCCAGTTTAATGCTATGTCTTTTACCTCATGTTATTAAAGATTTTCTGATACACCGATCTGTGTTTTCAAGAGGGGAAGTATTGCCACTTGTGTGTGTAGGATTTTCCCAGGTCACTGGGTGGGGGCTCGAGCCAGTTTTGCATTGCACTGTTGAGAGGGAACCATTATGTACTGAACCCAGCCCTTGCTGCTATTAACTCGGCCTGGCAGAAGGGTTACAATTTTGGGGGCTCATCTGGGATTGGATGGCACAACCTTCTCTGATGCTTCCCCCAAAGCCTTCACCCAGTCATCAGGTGAAGGAGAAGTCTCCCGGTGTGGGATTCCTGGGTCAAGGCCCAACAGACCCAGCATGTCAGCCAAAGTCTTTCCCTCTTTCCTCAAGAAGGCTGACATTTTCTTTAAAAACTCTACATCAGGGCAGGAGCTGGTGAGGGCTGGCTCCCAGTGGTTATTACCTTCCACTCACCATCTTCCACTGCTATTGTGCCTGGAACCTGTAGGGCGTCCACAGCCGATGGCAGCTCACACAGTACAGCAAAAGCCCCCCGTTACACACCCAAATGGGAACTAATCTCTTGAGTATTTTGCAACAAGTGATCAACCCTGCTACAGCACACACCATTAGTATCTTATTAAGAAAATTTCCTATTGAAGTCAGGGGGGATAACTCGTGGAATGAAAGTACTGCTCAATGGAAGGAAAGGAGAGAGGAAGCCAGCCCTTAATGGATGGAAGGTGTTTGTTTTAGTTTTAAGTTTATTTCTTGTTCCAAGGCAGCACAATCTATGTAGATATATACACACACACACCCCTATGTATACACAAACAAAACACTCACAACCAAATTTGGGCTAGGCCAGGAGCTAAGTGAATTCAAATCTTAGCAGAACAATTATTTATATGACTTACCAGCAATACTTATCCCATCCAAAGATGAAGTTTCAAGTAGATAATCTAGTAGAAGTTTCTACTAGATTAGATTAGTTTCTACAAGATTAGATTATTATTACTAGTTTCTTCTAGCAGAAGTTTCAAGTAGATAATCTTTTTATCTAATAATTTTGCATGAAATTTTTTCCCAAGGACTTGTGGAATAGGGAAGTAAAGATTTCAAAAGAGCAAGTGCAACCTGGAGTGATTCCCCCACCTCCTTAACCTTGTACCCAGCAGGGACAAAGTAAATCACTTCACGTTCATTTGCTGCTGAAAGAATCCCTTCTGCAGCTAAGGGTCTGGCCTTTAAGATACAGGGCTTGCCAGGAGGTGTGGGAAAAGAGAGAGCGGACAAGGAAAACTACAAAAATAAAGTTGTTTCCAGATATGCTGCAGCTGAAGTAATGTAAGAAAAAGCATTGCAACAGGGTTTACTCACCACTATGCACTTCCTCAGGGCATCACAGTGTCTTTGGGGGGTAGCAGCCCTTGTCAACAGTCACTCTGGGGCTGTGGTGGTTTCTTTAAGAGAACTCATCCCTACAGCCCGGGTACAGTCCTTAGCCCATTCCTTCCAGGGTCAGTTATCCAAACTACAGTTCAAAACTATCTAAAGAGAAATAAAAAGCTTCTGCTCTCTTCACAGCTCTTCTTCAGCAAGGTGACATTCAGCTTGCAGCCCCCTTGCTGGGATCAGCTCCCCTTGGACACCTCTTCCTTCGGGCTGAGAGGGGAATCCAGGCTCAACCTCCAGTCTGGGTTATAGCCCAGGGCCCAGTACTACACAGCTAAGTCAAACCCTCAGCCCACATTGTGCTATCGCCTTCGTTACCTCTCTACTTCCCTTCTAGGTCTCCTCATCTGTTCTCTGGGTGCTCACTCAACACCCAGTAGGCAAATTTTGACTCCCTTCATTCTCTTTCCTCCAGCACTTCCTCAGGTGGGCCCACTCAGGAGTTAAACCTGGAATCACCTAATTACTCTCAGGTGGGGCCCATTCTGGAATCAGGGCTGGCTGAGTCAGGAGCTCTCTATTATTAGAGGGGGAGGGATAGCTCAGTGGTTTGAGCATTGGCCCACTAAATCCGGGGTCATAAATTCAATCCTGGAGGGGGGCATTTAGGGATATGGGGCAAAAATAGGGAGTGGTCCTTCTTTCAGCAGGGAGTTGGACTAGAAGATCTCCTGAGGTCCCTTCCAACCCTGAGATTCTATGAAGTCATTCCAGTTCGCTGGGCATTGGACACCCAATTCCTCCTGGCCGGCTGAAACTCTCCAGGGGGATTGAATTGTCTAAGGTGGCAAAGAGAGGTAGTGGAGCACCATCACTCTCACATCTCCCAAGTGTGGGGTCTCTGGACATGTCCACATTAACATCCTCCCCACCTATTAAGCTAATCACTCCTGATCACAGAAGCGGTCTGAGGGGAGGCGTGGGTCTTTTATTCCACTTTCTTGACTAGTAAAGCAGCAGCTTTGGTTCAGTGAATCAGACCTAATACTCTATGGGCCCAGACTCCTCAAACCTGCATGCACAGAAGGGAAGGAAAGAGAGCAGGCCTGTGGATGAGAGAGACGCAGAGCAAGGTTCATCCCAATGAAAAGGGAACGGGGCTACAGACAGAGCTTGGGCTGGAACCCAGGAAATCCACAACCTCCCTTTGCTACCTTAGACAATTCAATCCGATGGAGAGTTTCAGTGGCCAGTAGGAATTGGGTGTCCAATGCCCAGCGAACTGGAATGAGTTCACAGACTCATAGAAGATCAGGATAGGAAGGGACCTCAGGAGGTATCTAGTCCCACCCCCTGCTCAAAGCAGGACTAACCCCAACTAAATCATCCCAGCCAGGGCTTTGTCAAGCCTAGACTTAAAAACCTCTAAGGAAGGACATTCTACCACCACCCTAGAGAACCCATTCCAATGCTTCACCACCCTCCTAGTGAAATAGTGTTTCCTAATATCCAAACTAAATCTCCCCCACTGCAACTTGCGACCATTACTCCTTGTTCTGGCATCTCATACTACAGAAACAGTCTAGATCCATCCTCTTTGGAACCCCATTTCAGGTAGTTGTAGAAGCCTGGCTTCTTAGAAAATACCACCCTACAATTCTCTGTGCCTCGGTTTCCCTTGTAACATGTAGTTGATAGTTCGCACTGTGTTTGGTTTAGTTAGCTAGTGAGCTCTGAGAGGCAGGATCTGTCTCTCCTTCTGTCTGTGAACAACTGTGCCAGGATCTAGCTGGAGTTGCTGGAAGCTACTGTACTCCCCAGAACGACTCTATGCTCTTCTTGGAGTCTCTAGTATCTTGCAAAATGGGATGTGAAGTCGTACGCAGGAGGCTAGTCTGTAAAAGAGGCTTATTAAAACATCTCTAAGGGTGAGATTTTATCTGTATTCATCTTCTTACTGTATTAGGCATAGGCTTGCGTGTTTTATTTTATTTTGCTTGGTAGTTCATTTTGTTCTGGCTTTTATCACTTAGAACCACTTAAATACTACTTTTTCTATTTTATAAAATCACTCTTTATTTATTAATGAACCTGGAGTATGTATTAATACTTGGGGGGAGGGAACAGCCGTGCATATCTCTCTATCAGTGTTATATAGGGCAAACAATTTCTGAGTTTATCCTGTACAAGCTTTATACAGGGTAAAATGGATTTATTTGGGGTTTGGATCCCACTGAGAACTGGGCATCTCAGTGTTCGAGACAGGAACACTTCTTAAGCTGCTTTCAGTTAAGCCTGTAATTTGTGGGATGTGGTTCAGACCTGGGTCTGTGTTTGTGGCCGGCAAGTGTGTCTGGCACAACCAGGCAGGGTTCTGGAGTCCCAAGCTGGCAAGGAAGCAGGGCTAGAAGTAGTCCTGGCACATCAGTTGGCAGCCCCAAGAGGGTTTCTGTGATCCAACCCATCACATAGGGTTCACGGGACGTGTACAGTCCATAAAGATACCCAGGGCAGGGGTAAGGCAGGAAGTGAATACATTCCTGCCAGAATTAATGAGGGTGAGGCAGGAAGTTGTGTGAATCATGTCATCTCCTTGGGGAACAGTTCCCCACCTGAGACAACATGGTAAAAATTGTTCCTTTCTCCCTCTATTTCTCTTGTAAGCTCTTTGGGGCAGGGGCTGTCTCTGGCCGTGTGTGGGTGCAGCCCCTACTGCAACAGGGCCTCGGGCCTTCCACACAACAGAAATAATAGTGTGTTGTTCAGAATTATCCCTGAATCCTGGGACCAGGGTATCGCCTTGTGCCTTGAAATGCAAATATAATACAATAAAAGAAATGAGAGGAACCAGGGAGATGCCATGAGCTTGGCCCCTGGCCCTTCTCCCTGCAGAGCAGCACATGCGAGCCCAATACCACAGCCCCAGATACAGCCCTGACTCAGAGGGAAGAAAGCCTTCTACTGATTTTCCTGAACTGCTCCCTGTAGCAACAGGTCCCCCCTCCATTTTGTTCCCTGAAGACAACAGTGAGAAGAAAGTAGATAAAACTCCCTTCTAACTGTTTTGAAGATAAGCTCGTTTCTTCATTCTGTAAAGAAATTATACAACTTTACAACCAGGGTGAAAAACACCAACCCTCAGAAAGACCCCAAACCATAAAATGAATTGAGCTGTAAACTTTGTAAAGTATGAAAGTCCTATTCCTGGCATTGACAATAAAAGTTCAAAAGAAACAACATTAGCAGGTTCTTACGTGGATGACATGAAGAAAAGGAAAAACCTTCTATTTTATCACAGTGAGATACATCTTCTAAGATAAACACCCACCCGGGTTATCTGAATAAAAACAAGCCTTCAGTAAACTATAAAACCATCAGTGAAAGTGCTTTAAGATGACAAGGTCTCTTTTTTAGGAATATTTTGTAGAAGTTCAGTGATATAAAGAAGTTTAAGATACACTAGCCCATCTTTTGAAAAATGGTGTTTTTAAAGCAGCAAAACAACAACTGTGTAGAATATGAAAACTGTCACAATTGAGGGGACTTTCCGTCTGTGTTTCAATTAAAAAAATAGTTAGCATGCAGTGAGGACAATTTGAAGCAGCATTTTTTTTTAAAGCTCAGAACTTTTGCCACAAATACACAGGCTTAAAATTAAATAACTGAAGCCTAAAAAGATGCTAAGTTTACTCGATTTCCATAACTAAATAGTGATCATCTCTGCGACACAAAGATCTTAGTCTAACTGACTTACCTGGTAAGATCAACCTCCTCCCGCCCACCCGGGTAAAATTAGGTTACACGGGAATGTAAATTGTGAATAAATAAGTTCCAGGGGGACAGGAATATTATATAAAACCCGCATGTAAAGAAGGGTTCTACAATAATAAAATAAAATTAAAGGGATGTTAGAGCTCCCTAAATGGTTAGGTGGGGTGTGACGGTGCTGTTCCTGATGGGATCCAACTGAGAGTGTGAAGTCAGGACAAATTGCTTCAAACAGGACATTTACAGTCCAAAGCTGGGTTTCTCCGCCACTAAGGCAAACCAAACCAGCCAAACAGAAAAAACTTTGGTTTCGCCCCACTGGCTAGCCACAAGTCACACAAGCAATTCCCTTAGACACTCTAGTTTTCCAGTATCACCACCAGCAGCCACCTGTCTTGGGGTCAAATGGTTATGAAAACCAATACCCCAAATAAAGAAAATGGTTCTCCCCAATTCTAAAGAATCAGGCCCCAGACCCAGGTCAATATACAAATCAGATCTCACCCACAAATCAAGCTGTTGCCAATCCTTTAGAATCTGAAATCTAAAGGTTTATTATACAAGGAAAAAGATAAAGGTGAGAGTTAGAAATGGTTAAAGGAAATCAATTACATACAGTAACGGCTTGCATCAGTTGTAAAATAAACTGCCGGTTCAAATCAAAGTGTCTGGAATACATTCCTTGGAGGAATGTGTCATCAGTCCTTTGGCCAGAATTTCCATTAGTAGCAAAGTCCCACCCAGAAATAGGAACCAGGCTGGAAACTGGAGACTGAAGACAAAAATGGAGGGGAGTTTCCCAGGTTTATATAGACTTTTCTTGTGGGTGGAGACCCCCTCCTCCTTTCTATGCAGAGTCCTGTTGTAAAATGGAGTTTCATAGCCCCATGGACCAGTCATATGACTCTCCAAGATTCAGATCCTGACCAGCAGGCTACATTCCTGGGGAAGCTCAGGTATAGATGGGCATCTACAAAGTTCACTGTTAGCTTGATTGGTTTTTGATGGGCCATCAGGAAGGCCAGACCGAGCTAACAGCAACTTGTCTGGGATTTCACACAGAAACAAGCATAGGTTTGAAATACAGACACTATACAGCCAATCTTCATAACTTTAGCCACAAACAAGATACACACATACAGATAGCATAATCATAATCAGCAGACCATAACCTGGTCATAGACACCTTATATGACCCCCTTTACCTAAGATTTGGTGCCCCTACAAGACCTTGGTTCCACTGATGATCCATATGATCCCAGATAATTTCAGTAATGTGACACGGGGTTAGTTGGTTTTTTAAACGTTTGTGTAAAGGAATTGTCTCCATCCTTAGAGACTTTTAAGACCTGGCTTGACAAAGCCCTGGCTGGGATGATGTAGTTGGTGTTGGTCCTGCTTTAAGCAGGAGGTTGGACTAGATACCTCCTAAAGTCTCTTCAATCCTAATCTTCTATGAGTCTATGATTCTACTGTGTCCAGTTCTGGGTGTCACACTTTAGGAGAGATGCAGAAAAACTGGAGAAGATCTGGAGGACAGTCACAAAAATAATCAAAGGTTTAGAAAACCTCACTTTGAAGGAAAGCTGAAAAAATCTGGGTATGTTTAGTCTTGAGATGAGGAAACCAAGGGGGAACCTGAGAAGAGTCTTCCAATATGTTACGGGCTGTTCTAAAAAGTATGAGGGTCAATTGTTCTTCATGTCTGCTGAAAGTAGAACAACAAATAATGGACTTCATCCGCAGCAAAGGAGATTATGGGTAGTCATAGGAAAAGCTTTCTAACCCTAAATAGAGTTAATCTCTGGAATAGGATCCCAAGGGAGGCTGTGGAATCCCTATCGCTGAAGGTTTTTAAGACCAGGTTTTATAAACACCTGTCATGGATGGTCTAGGTTGACGTGGTTCTGTCTCACAAGAGGGAGATGGACCAGGTGACCTCTTGAGGTCCCTTCCAGGATAATATTTCTATGATTCTACTCTTTCAAATCCCCCGAGCTTTGTTCCCCTCTGTTGCCCATTATCTGGAGACCAGCTTGCCAGGGGCCAGGGAGATATGTAACATCACACAGGAAAAACAAAACTGGTCTTGAAAGTTATCTAACAACCAGCAGAAGAAGGAAATGACTCAGGAAGTGGAAAAATTTGCAGACAAAGATGTAGACATTGAATAGTCTCGCTGGTGCAGGCTAGAGGCCGTGCAGTGGGCGGGGGGGGGGGGGGGGAAGGATGTGTGTGACCACAAATTCCCCACCCCCATCCCCTCCAGATTTGCTATTTAGCTTATCCCAACCATGCTCACATGGACTAAGCATGCTGCATAGTGCTGCTGAAACCGTCTACCCACGTTCTGCGCCCCCACTCTGGGCAGGCCTGGGTCATCTCTGCCGGTGACCCCCAATCCCGCCCAGCAGACCCACCATCCCCACCCTGGACTCAGGCCCTCAGACAGCTCCGGCTGTGCTAACTCATGGCCGACTCTGAGAACTGTTTCCATTCACGACACAGCCACGTGTTGAACCTTTCACTGCCAGGGGGACGGGCAGATGTCCCTGCTCACATGCTCAGCTTGTCAGTCAGGCCCCGGGGCTGACAGCCTGCCACAAAGGGGAGGGTTTTACCCTCCAGGCCATGGACATTGGGGGTAGATCAAGACTAAAAAAACCCGCTATGGCAGCAAGTTTCAGAGGCCGAGTCAATTGATCCCGTAGGGCAGAGCTGACTGGACGCAGCCCCAGCTGTGCTGAGCCCAAGATGCTGGGTGTCTGAAGATGTTGGGGGCCCGTCCATTCTCCCTGCCATGCGGCTGGGTGTACATGGCCCAGGACTGCCTAGAACCCATGTACGCACTGGGAATTGGACCCTCAGGTTTCCTGTCTCCACCCAGCTGAGGCTACAACCCTCTGGGCCCAGGCAGAAGTGCTGCCCCCTCCTCAGACAGGCCATGACGATGCCACTGCCAGTGGGGTGGGAGGAGGCCCTTTTGGCGCAATGGGGGGTCTCATACTCTGTGGGTGCTGTCTCATGGATATTGGGGCACCCAAAGGGAATGAGACAGAGGAGGAGAAGACCAGGGGGCTTTATGCATTTTAGAGTCACGTCTTTCAGCTCTTCACCACAGCCTCATGGGCTCAAAACATCCAACTGAACACAAGAGAAGCCAAAGTTCACAGGTGATCCCTTGACTCCTGATGCTGGGGATTTATGAAATACACCAAGGCATTTCAGAGCTGGGAGCTTGATGGAGAAATGCGGCCAGGGCCTCAGGGCTACTTTAATCCACTTTCTGGGGCCCAGAATTGTAGGTGAGTGAGATGGTCAAACGTCTGGACAGCCAGAGTCCCGTTTCCAAATGGTCACCCCTGTTGCATGAGGACAGTTTTTCTTTACTCAGCCATGGCAGCCATGGGGCAGGCTCAGAGGGACATGGCTCCAGCACCGTCTGTTTAGGGCCTTTCCTATTGCCCGTCACCATGGTATCTGAGCTCCCCCATGTCCACCATGGGGTGGCCTATGTGCTCCCCACCCTCCAGGATAATGTCTCCCATGGGCTCTGTGGCAGGGCTGGGAGCTGCTCCGAGACGCAAGCTGGGGCGGGAACGGGAGATGAGCCAAGCCAGTCAGTGACTCAGCATTGGCCGCGCTCCCCACCAGATGAGCAGCTGAGCAGAGGAGACGGGCGAGCTCCAGATGAGCCCGGTGCCAGGTGTGCCGGGCTCCAGACAGGCCCCAGGGCCCTGGTCCCCGATTCTCTGTGGAGGGAGAGATGCCCCGTCCCACAGGGACCTTCCCCTGGGCTCCTTCCTCCAGAGAGAGGTTGTTCTCCAGCCACCAGCTCCCTCCCTCCTGCCCCCATGTGTCAGTGGAGTAATGCTGAGGTTTCTGAGGGCGCCTGCGTGGTTCCAGCTCCCCCCGAGGGCGGGGTGTACGTGATCTGGGGTTTCCTGCTGACTCTATAAATCCCCCAGGACTGAGGCACGAGCACAGTCACGTTTCCAGGATGGTGAAGATGCTGATCCTGATCCTGCTGCCCGTGGCCTTTCTCCTGCCCCCCGGGGCTGGGGCTGGTGAGTTGGGGGGCGGGGGGGGGATCAGGGATCCTGGAGAATGGAGCCATCAGCTCTCTGGACTGTTTGCAAATCCCAGATCCTCCCCAGAGTCAGATGCTTCTGCCAGGGAGAGCACTGGCTCCCAGCACCTGGCTAAGGATGGGTTTGGAGGTGGGGGTGAAGGAGTCTGGGTGGTGGAGTTGGAACAGAGATAAAGCCCTCGAGAGATACACTGGAAGCAGGAGAGAGACACGGGGGTATCTTAAGTAGGGGTGAAGAGCCAAGACTCCTGAGTTTTAGCCTCTGCTTGGGAGCAGGGTCTAGTGATTAGAGTGGAACCGTGGGGGGTGGCAGCCAGGACTCCTGAGTTCTTTTTATTAATTTTTAAAAGATCTGTAGAGAGAGTGAGAAAACAAATAGCAAAATACACATAAACTTCTTATAATGCATAAACCCCTCATAAGATATTTGCTACCTCCCCTTAGTTAGATTTGAAACGTTTAGTTGTCTGTAATATGCATGGTTAGAATATCAATCCCTTATTGTATTCCACAAGTTACAAACTAAATACACTTTATAAAAATCCAGCTAGTTAAAAAAAGTTCTTAAAGTAAGATAAAGGCTAAAAGCAAAATTCAAAGGATAGGGATAGATACAGGGAGGAGAAGGAAGTGGGTAGGAGAGGGGGGAGGTGAGGTGGGCCCTTGCATTTCATAGGATGATCAAATACTTCCAGGAAAGCATCTCATACCCCTAAATACTTTTCCTGGGAATCTCTATAAGGGTCTATAGCTCTTTCCATGGCAGCTAGCTTAGGATGTCTATACTCTACTCCAGGAGTTGGCAACCTTTCAGAAGTGGTGTGCTGAGTCTTCACTTATTCACTCTAATCTAAGGTTTCGAGAGCCAGTGATTCCTTTTTATCCTTTTCAGAAGGTCTCTTTCTATAAGTCTATAAAATATAACTCAACTAGTGTTGTATGTAAAGTAAATAAGGTTTTTTAAATGTTTAAGAAGCTTCATTTAAAATTATATTAAAATGCAGAGCCTCCTGGACCAGTGGCCAGGACACAGGTAGTGTGAGTGCCACTGAAAATCAGCTCACGTGCCATCTTTGATGCCTGTGCCATAGGTTGTCTTCCCCTACTCTATTCTTTGACTGTTAGTCACTCTTTGGATTTCTGCTTTGGCGGTTCTTGTCTTTTCACTGCTGTTTGTGCTCTGCTTAGCCAAAGTCTGTCTGATTCGTTCTGCTTCCAGTTAACACCCACTAGGTTGAAAAGTACAAGTTTAATTTTATATGAAAGAGGAAAAAACCCACTGTCTCCTCAGTTCCACCCAAAGCCCGTCGGTCTCTGAGCACACCGATTAAGTCAGCACCTGGTTTCCATTTGGTTAACAGAAAATGTTTGGCCTAGTTCCTCCTCCCAGTGCCTTTCTAGAGGATCAGTGTTTCATTCGAATTTTCTGGCCAGGTCTGAATAACGTAGCCAGAGATCCTGGCAGTCTGGGTAAGATTTGGAGAAACCGAAGCCGTAAGGGCTGAAGGGCAGAGAAGGCAGCAGGGCTAGACCGATGCGGGGCGGCATGTTTCCCTTGCACACCTTCCCGCTCCATCTTCATCTGTAGTGTGACCAAAATTCACATTGTTTTGAGGACTAAAAATTTACAGATTTTCAGCTGAAAAGTGTCGAAAACTGGGCGGGGGGAACTGTCAATTTTCAAAAAATCCCCAAAATGTTTGCGGAGAGGAGATGCCTTCGGGAAAATGTTTAATTGTCTAGAAAACCCGATTTTCTGTACAAAAGCCGTTTGAGGGGCGGCGTTGGACCAGCCCTGGCTGGTCACTGGGGGTTGGTGGAGAGGGTGAAACGTCAGCAGGGGATGTGTCAGTGCCGTTCTGGCTGATGTCGACACCAACAGCCGTTACCTCCAGGCAGTGCAATTAGTGACCCACTCCCGGTGTGTTTGGCACCAATTCTCCACCCAGCGAGGGCAGAGCTTTAGATTTACCCTCCGGCCACACAGGGTGTCCAGTGTGAGGCAGAGCTGAGGAGGGGGCAGGGTTCAAGGCACAGGGATCTGCCAGGGAGAGCAGCAGAGGGGGTGGGATGAGGTTATGGGGACTCCTCTTTGGGACGGGGAGCTCGGTCCCAGCCTGGCCAAGGGAGACAATAGGGCTCTTTATATGAACCTGGTCTCCTCCTAGGTGAGATCATTGGGGGACAGGAAGCCAAGCCCAACTCCAGACCCTACATGGCTTGTTTGGATATACAACGTGGAGGCAAGAGAGTTCATTGTGGTGGATTCCTGGTGGCAAAGAACTTTGTGCTGACGGCCGCTCACTGCAATGGAGAGTAAGCGCCTCTGTGCTGGGGATGTCGGGGCAGGTCGGGGTTAGCGGGTGATGGGGGAGCTGGGAGCTCTGGCGCCATCGTGGGTTGCAGGGAAGGAGCAGTGAGTGTGACAGGCTGGGAGAGCAGAGCCCAGAGGTCTGAT
The DNA here is from genome assembly GCA_007922305.1 of Dermatemys mawii. Lineage (NCBI taxonomy): Eukaryota > Metazoa > Chordata > Testudines > Dermatemydidae > Dermatemys > Dermatemys mawii. The sequence continues at coordinate 830,796 of ML677400.1, read as the reverse complement.
CTGCTCAGGGAGTGCCGATGGGTTTCTAGGGGCCTCTGCAAACCTGGGTCCAGATCTAGAACTGGGGAAATCAATGGGGCTACAGCCAGTGACACCAGCTGGGGTCTGGCCCATTGACCTGACTGGGACAGGGAGTGGCTCAGAGCTCCAGGGCGGCTCTGCAGGGCTCTATGCTGGGGGAGCTGGGCATGAACCCCGTATGGATCCAGCTGGGAGGGGTCCCCTGGCTGGCAGGGAGCTGAGACCCAGGGGAGAAGGGGAACGAAGGGTCTGAAATCTCTGCCTGAGTGTCCCAGGCTGCCCTGTCTTCACCAGATCAGTACGTATGTCACACCACGTGCCCATCCCCCACCTTGGGACACTCCTGCCCCTAACGCCCCATGTTTCGCTCTTGGCTTCTACAGAGAGATCAACGTCACACTGGGAGCCCATAACATTAAAAAACGGGAACGGAGCCAACAGAAAATCTCCGTGCGCCGCCAGATCCCCCATCCACAATACAACAGCAAGACCCTTAACAATGATATCATGCTTCTGCAGGTACCACCCCAACCCCATCATCCCGCCCCCAGTGACCTCACACTCCTGGAGGTACCGCCCCCACCCCCTCACCCCGCCACCAGTGACCTCACATTGCTGCAGGTACCACCCCCATCCCATCATCCTGCCCCCAGTGACCTCACTCTTCAGCATGTACTTGCCCAATCCTATCAGTGCAAACCATGAGCTTACACTTCTGCAGGTACTGTCTGCATCACCGCACTTCCACTGGCCCCATGGTTACGGGTTTTGCTGTGGATGGGATGTCTCCTTGTTCTTGAGCGCAGCTCTGACCTTGATCTTCATCGTTCTTGTGTCTCAGCTGGAGAAGAGGGCGAAGCTGAACAAATGGGTGGGTACCATCGCCCTGCCCCGCACCAACGAGGAAGTAGAGGCAGGAATTCTGTGCAGTGTCGCCGGCTGGGGCAGGATCAGCACAGAGCTTGAATTGTTCCCAGACACACTCCGGGAAGTGGATGTGATGGTGAAGAAGGATGATGCCTGTCCGAGGGATCCTAATGGGCCATACGAAGACTATAACCCCTCCACCATGATGTGTGTGGGGGACCCAGCAGAGTGCAAAGATTCTGCACCGGTAAATCTGCTCCTGGCTTTGCTCTCCCTTCATACATGATTATTATTAACGAGGCTGTTGATGTTGCAGTGGGGCCCACAAGTGGCGATCGGGGATCAGGCCCCATGGCACTAGGTGCTGTACAAATGAATGGGAAACTAACTGGTCTTCTCTTGGTGGGAGGCAGAGACCAGCTGGACAGGGGCGTGGGTGGGGCGCTGAGACCAGCTGGGCCATGGGGAGGCAAAGCAGAGACCGGGGGCAGGCATCGTGGGGTGGCACTGAGACCAGCTTCACTGTGGGGGGGTGTCACTGAGCCGTGCATCAGCGGGAAGCGACTCACTGAGCTGTTCTCCATCTGTGCCTCGTTTCATTTCACAGGGTGACTCTGGGGGGCCCCTGGTGTGTGAGGAAACAGCCCAGGGCATCGTCTCCTGGGGGCCTTGCAGAGCTCCCGGAGTGTACACAAGAGTCTCCACCTTCATCCCCTGGATACGGGAGACGATAGGGAAGTTGCAGCCCTGAGACAAGCCGGGAATCGCTGCAGAGGCCGGAGCTGCGTCGCTTCTGTCCTTTGGCTTGGCCCAGACCTAGGCCCTGCTTTGCAGAGGGGCTGAGCCCCACCCTCCAACTAACCACCCCAGCCATCGCTCCACTCAGGCAGTTCCCAGCCCGTGAGCATCAAGGCAGGCAACCCAGGGGAGTTAGGAGTCAGGTTCAAGGCCAGAACCCTTTGGCTCTCTTAGGAGCCCCAGCCCTGAGGCTGCCTGTTGGCTAGAGAAACAGCTGGTTTATTTCCCCCGGGGGGATGGACAGGAACCAAATCATGACCCTGCGGTTTGTATCTCTCCCCCTGTGTCAGCTGGTCGAGTGACTGTTTATGGGAGATCCTCGTTGTTACCTGTCCTGCCAAGTTGTGTTAAAACTGCAGCCTGCCCTGTCCTCACTGGGCCTTTCCCATGGGTTAGTTCTCAGGGTGGCCACTGCCTGTTCCAAACCCACCTGTTCCCAGCGCCGGTGAGGCCAGAGAGAAGGGAGTTCAGCAAAGGCAACACAGAATGGATTGCAAATCAATCCCAGGTGCTGATCACCTCATTCCTACCTCCCGGCCCTGCCCTTCTGCTCGGCCGGCTGCATTTTGCTCCCTGCTTTGTAGCCAGCAATCAATAAAAATGAAGTTACAAGCAACAGTGATCCAGTGACCGAGCAATTAACTCAAGCAATGAAATCCAGAGCAGCTGCTCCATCTATCAGAGCCAGGAAGTAGCCTCTATGGGGGAAGGCTGGGCTTGTGTTAATGCTCTAGGCTGGGACCCAGGGCACCTGAATTCAGTGATTTCATGCAGGATGAGGATCTAGTGGGTGCCGGTGGAGAATGAATCCCCTCAGGACTGGAGAGGTCCCCTCTGGCTGGTGCAGAGATGCAGGGGAAACTACAAGGAGAAAAACACCCTGAGGAATGAACTATCCAGATTCCAGAAGTTCAACTGCTGGGCCGAGGTGGGGTGGGATAGCTCAGTGGTTTGAGTGTAACCCTTCTGCCCATCAGAGTTGGCAGCAACAAGGGCCGAGTTCAGTATCCAGGGGTTCCATTCCAATAGCACAATACAAAAACCGGCTCGAGCCCCCACCCAGTGACCTGGGACAACCATATACCACCCCTCTGGGCGTCTGTAAGAGACAATACTTCCCCTCTCACAAGCACAGAGTCTGAGTGTACCAAAGCCTTTTAATAACAGGGAGAGACAATGTGGCATTATATTGGGGAAACACCACAAACAAGGTTAATAAACCAAACCATGAACCAGAAGCCCCCCTCCCAGCAAATAGGCCGTGGCCTTCCCTTTGGCTCTTGAGTTCCACAACCCCAAAAGTCACTCAATAGTCCCAAAAGTCCAACAGCCCAAGAGTCTCTGTCCTTGGTCCGTGCAGAGTTCAACAGTCAATTGGCAGAGTCTTACCTCCAGCCTGGGTGGAGACGGAGGGTAGGGCACGGGGCACCTTACGTGGTCCGAGGCCGACTGCGCCGCCTCTCCGTGAGGTTCCGCTGCAGCTCTCACCGCAATCGGCTCTGCTCCGCTCCGCTGGCTGTCCTACAAACCGCTCTGCCCGTTGATCCGCTAGCTGCTCTGCTAGCCGACACACAGACAGCTCTGCCGCGCTAGTCACTCTGCCCGCAGCACCCACGCCTCTGCCAGGTGACAGACAGCTCTGCCACGCCGGTCACGCTGCCCGCAGCACCAACGCCTCCGCTAGTCGACAGACAGCTCTGCTGCACCAGTCACTCCGCTAGCCGTCCTGCTAGCCGACACACAGACTGCTCTGCTGCACCAGCCACTCTGCACTTTTTCCAGGTCCCCTCTACTTAAGACAGCGCTCAGTGATTTCTTTAGCTCTTAGGTGATTTCAGCTCACAGTAGGGGAGCCTTAGTACAGGTTCACCAGTGAGCCCAAAGCAATTGTCAGCTCAGCAGCCTGGAACCAGGTTCGTAATAGAAGCAAAATTCAATTCTGACATTCCACAGTGGAGAGAGGCAGGGTGCAATAGGCCTGGGAAGCCCTCAGACAGAGCCCTCACCAAAAGCTATAGGTACTTATCCACCACCTCTCTCAATGTCACAGTGTTCTGAAAACGCATGGCCCTTGCCCACTGAGTGCTACCTAGATGATGGCGAGTCCCTCCATCATAACAAGGGCCAAGTACATGTCCATAGTCCTTCATTCACATAATCACAGTAACATCACTTTATCATTTCTGCCCCAATAACATAGAAACTGGGGCTCCCTCATCAGCTGAAGTGGCCATGTGGGCTGCTGTGGGCTCAGGCTAGGCGCAGTGGGTGTGTCTATGCAAATTGAGCAGCCCCAGACTTATTTTTGCCAGGCTCACTGCAATTCCCATAGTTCGCCACCAGATGTCAGAATATATCTCATTCCTGACACTGCTTACATGAGCATGAGCCTATTAAACCCAGAGTTGTAAATTCAATACGTGAGGGGGCTGTTTAGGGATATAGGGCTAAATCTGTTGAATGATTTAAATGGGGATTCATTCTGGTTTGAGTAGGGGGATTAGATTAGGTGATCTCCTGACGTCCCTTCTAATCCTGATATTCTATGACAAAAGTGAGAAAGGTTTGAAGAAGTTCCAACTATCAAAAAATGGATCTACATCTACTGATCTATCCTGTTCCCAATCCCTATCTATTCCACAAGTGTCAGAGGGGTGGCTGTGTTAGTCTGTGTCCACAAAAACAACAAAGAGCCCAGTGGCACCTTAAAGACTAACACATACATTTGGGCCTAAGCTTTTGTGAGTAAAGAAACCCACTTCTTCAGATGCATGGAGTGAAAATTACAGGTAAAGGCATAAATATATGTTGGCACATGGGGCTAGTCACACTCACTGCTGCAGAAGTCATGGAGTTTGCAGAAAGTCACAGAATCCGTGACTCCCACGACCCCATGACAGACACGGAGAGCTAATGATAACCCCAGGATCCTTTTTAGCAGTTCTACCTCATAGAGAGTTCTTCCCCTTTTTGTAGACTGCGCATTTGATTTTTCCTTCCCAAGTGAAGTACTTTGCACTTGTCTTCACTGACTTTCATCTTGGTGATTCCAGACCAGTTCTTGAATTTGTCAGTTTCATTTTGCAATCTGCTGCTGGCCTCCAAAGGGCTCGTTGCAGCCCCACCCAGCTTGGTATCATCTGCATATTCTCAAGTATATTCTCTGTTCCTTTATCCAAGTCATTATTGAGAAGATTGCCCAGTCCCAGACCCAGCACTGACCCCTGTGGGATCCCACTAGAAATACTCTTCCACAACAGCACCCCATTGAGAACTGCTCTTTGAGTACCGTCCGTCAACCCGTTCTCCCCCCACCTGAGAGGAATTTCATTTACAACACATTTCCCTGCTTTTTTATGTGCCCCTTCCGCCCGGTGGAGTTGGCAGTAACAAAGGCCGGGTTCAATATCTGGAGGTTCCTTGTGAACAGTACAATACAAAACCGTCTCAGGCCCCACCTAGTAACTCACGAGCATTACACACCACACCCTGGGCGGCTCTCGGTGGTAATACTTCCCCACTCGCAAGCCCAGAGTCTGAGCATAGAAAAGAAACTCTTAATAAAAGGGTGGAAGTGACCCAGCCCTAACTTGGGAAAATGCCAGAAGCAGGATTCATAAACAATGAGCAAAAGCCCCACCCCACATTGCGCTGGGCAGTGTCCTTTCCCCTCAGGGTCTTAAGTCCAGCCACCAAAAGTTTCATTAACGTGCCCCTCATTTCACTGCATCCCACTCACAGTTGTTCTCCTTGGTCAGCGCAGACCCAGAGTTCAGAGGTGCATCTGCAAAGGTCACCTCTCACCCTGGCTGGAGGGGGGCAAGACGTTGCATTTTGGGCTCAGTTGGCAAACCAGTTTTTAACCTATTGCACATGGGCCACGTTGATGTTACCGTTTCTCAGTTGCATTATAATACGGCTAAACAGAAGCATGTACATCCAGGAACAAAGAATCAAAGCTATCCTTATAGGCCTGGGGACTCTCTCCTAGGGAGCAGTGAGTCTGTAAGAGATTTGGGGATGGAGGTGGAAAAGCAGCAGAACGTGAACTCTCAGGGTGATGCTGAGGCCAAAAGAGGTAAGGCCACCCTGGGGTGCATCAAGGAAGAATCTTGGGTAGGAGCAGAGAGGTGATTTTCCCTCTCTGTTTGGTACTGGAGCAACCGTTGCTGGTATCCTGTGTCCCATCCTAGTGTTCACAATTCCAGATAAATCAGAGAGGGTTCAGACAAGAGCCAGGAGAAGAACTGAAGGAGCAGAAAACCTGCCTTCTAAGGATAGACTGAAAGAGTTTGAACTAGGTGTTAATAAGGCTGAGACTTTCAAAGTCTTCTACAAGGTTCGGGTCTCCAATTCTGATCAATTTTAATTGCAGATGTAGTGTGCCTGCCCCTTCGGCTGCTTTGAAGATGGCATTACAGCCTGTCAAAGAGAGTGATGCATCTTTAGGAGCATTTCTATGATTTGTAGAACTTGAGATAGAGAGATGGGTCTGTGTGGGGATGGGAAGAAGCACCGAGGTTCACAAAAGCCACAGAGCAGCCATGCGGATGTATCTGTAGATGTATTTCCGTGCAGGCTCACGTTCAATTCCTGCAGCTGCTGCTCATTAACGTACAGGCATTTGAGCACCTCTTAGCTTTCTAAGAGCCACTTTCATCTCCTTGTTCCTCAGTGTGTAGATGGCCGGGTTCAGCATGGGCATGACCACATTGCCAAAAATCTGCACAGCGGTCACCAGCACTTTGCTCTGGTGCGGTTGAGTGTAAATCAGGGGGCACTGCCCGAAGAACAGCGACACCACGGCCAGATGTGAGGCGCAAGTAGAGGCTGCTTTGCGCCACCCGTTGGCCGACTTCATCTTCAAGACGGAGTAGATGATCCTGATGTAGGACGCAAGGATGAGGAAGAAGAAAGTCATGGCCACCACCCCAGTGTTGGTCAAAGTCACAGTCTCAATCACGTACGTGTCTGCACAGGCCAACTTGACCATCAGGAAGATGTCACAAAAGAAATCGTCCACCACATTGGACCCGCAGTAAGGCAGCGTGAAGGTCAGGCTGGTGAGGATGGTGGCGTGGAAGGAGCTGGCGATCCAGGTGCCGGCGGCCAGGAGGGTGCACACCCGCTGGTTCATGATGAGCAGGTAGCGCAGTGGATGGCAGATGGCCACGTACCGGTCGTAGGCCATGACGGTGTAGAGCAGGCACTCAGTGCTGCCCAGGAAGTGGTAGAAGACCTGGGCCATGCACCCGCCCAGCGAGATGACCCTGCTCTGACCCCAGAGGATAGTCAGATATTTAGGGATGCCGGTTGAAGGGATTCCAATGTCGCGCACGGCGAGACTGCAAAGGAAGAAATACATGGGGGTGTGCAAGCAGGGGTCAGTGAGGACGGCTGAGAAGATGAGCAGGTTGCCCAGCAGCGTGCAGAGATAGAAGGCTAGGAATGTGATGAAGAGGATGGTCTGGAGGCCGTCAGCATGGGGGATCCCCAAGAGGATGAAATGAGTCACCACAGTGTGGTTGACCAGCCCCATGTGAGATTAATTCCTAGGGAGAGGAGAGAAACAACACCAATGAGTTCCTGAAACAAAAAAACCTATCACCCCATAGCAGCAATGGTGACGCCTCCTTCCACTACCCCCGTTACTCACTGTCATTGGGAGCGGGGTCTATTTCTGTCACTGGATTGCCAGTCGGGGTCATGGCCCAACTGGGCCTGCGCTGACTATAGAGAGAGAAAATACCTGCCTTGAAGATCTCACTGTCCAGAAAAGAAGGAACAAAGGAGACGGCTATTCTATTCTATTCTATTCTATGTTCTTCTTCTCCTCTCTCCTTTTCTACTCCAATTTCTTCACTTCTCTTCTATCTAATCCCTTAACCCCCACCCCGTTCTCACCACAGTACCTTAGAGCCTTTCATTTGTGGCTAACGTTTCTCACTGGGTGCTTGGTATCCAGCCCGGAGACCTAATCAGCAGCAGATCGCCCCACGCTGCTGCAGATCCCACTACTTCCTCACAGCTTCCAGCCTCCTGCTGGCTCCCCCTGGTCTTTAAATCTCCGTCGGGCGCTTCAGGACCAGGGCCCTGAATCCCCAAGAGGCTCCTGGCCCGTGACCTTGGCAGAGTTGCCAATTAATGGAGATTTGGCATCACTTCAGCTAATGCTCCTGGACCCCTGGGATCAGGCCCACAGGAGGCCTCAAGACATGTAGCACTGTGGACTGGAACTGGCCTCCCCCAGTCTTGCTCCCCCTGAGCTGACTCCTGAGCAATTCAATTGGATTCCCTGGGGCTCCTTCCCCTCCCAGCCGGACCCCTGGTGTAAATCAGGAGTGACACCACTGGGATCGAGGGAGCTGGGTAGATTTCAACCAGCTGAGAATCGAACCCAGTCCTTAAAGTGGGGATGGGACGTTCATGCCTGTCTGGGCTCTCTGGCTCTGTGACACCAAACTGCGAATTTCCCCCAGTGCCATGAAATAGGCCAGAGGTTCAACTGGAGGCCTTTGCACTCAGCACAACTTTCTCCTGGGTTTCTATGTCCTGCTGTTCCCCTGCCCCTGTCTCTGTGCACCCAGGGCTGTGTTCATGCCGTGGTGTGGTTCTGTGTGAGGGTGAAATCCACTCCTCTGCCAAAGGAGGACAGACTACATCCTGCGCATGACTTCACATCCCATTTGGCAGGATAGTGGAGACTCCAGGAAGAGCACTGAGTCGTTCTGGGCAGTACAGTAGCTCCCAGCAGTTCCAGCTAAATCCTGGCACTGTCATTAAAAACTGTGCTTAAAACTTCCCCAAGACAATAGTTTCTCCTGTGTCTGGAACAGTATGCTGCCACCACCTAGCGTTACCCCAAGAACTAGGTCAGGGCTACTTGGAGCCCCCTCTCTTTCCCAAAATCCCCCCAAGCCTATACCTCCCTCCCCGGGAAAGGCTTGAGAAAAAGCCCTCACCAATCCTGCTAGGTGAGGCTGATCCAATAGCCTGAAACTTACATAAAGGAAAACAAAGCAGTCAAATTCTTAAAAAGAAAGATTTTAATTAAAGGAAAAGGAGAGAAACAATATTTCTATAGGAATCAGTGGAAAACACTTTGCAATCACAAAAAGAATCAAAGGAAAACCACACCACAGAAGAATTCCTTACCCCTTCTGCTGAGTTTCAAAGTGACAGAGAAACCACAGGGATATCTCCCAAAAACCTGAGAAATTCACAAGTGAGAAAGAAATATAAAACTTAAACTTCCTTGCCTGGCTAAATTACTTACTGTTGCTGTTTAGAAAGGTTATAGGTAGACAGAGAGAAGAAAACAATCTGATTCTCCAGAAAGCCCGGAGCGAATAAAAAACAACAGACAAAGCACTTTCCCTCCTCCGAGGTCTGAAGGCATCTTTGTCCCCCATTGGTCCTTTTGGTCAGGTGCCCCCTTACAGGTGAGAAGGAATTCTAGGCTACTTTATGCCTTTGACAGGTTCAAACCCCAAAATAAATAATTTTACTCTATAAAGCTTATACAAGGTAAACTCATAAATTGTTCGCCCTCTAAAACACTGATAGAGAGATATTCAAAGCTGTTCTCCCCCCACCCCCAAGGAATTAATACATACTCTGGGTTAATTAATAAATAAAAAGTGATTTTTATTAAATAAAAAAGAGTAAGATTTAGGTGGTTTCAAGTGATAACAAGCAAAGCAAATTGATTTACCAAGCAAAACAAAATAAAACATGCAAACCTGTGCCTAATACAGTAAGATCCTGAATACAGTTAAAATCTCATCCTCAGTGATGTTCCAATGAGCCTCTTTTACAGACTAGCCTCCTTCTAGTCTGGGTCCAGCAATCACTCACAACGCCTGTAGTTACTGTCCATTGTCCCAGTTTCTTTTCAGGTATACTTTGGGGTGGAGAAGCGTACTCTTGAGCCAGCTGAAGACAAAAAGGAGGGGTCTCCCTAGACTTTATATAGCTTCTCTTTAAGGGTCTAACCCCCTCCCTCCACCTGTGCAGAATTACAGCTACAAAATGGAGTTTGGGAGTCACATGGGAAAGTCACATGTCCATACATATCTCAGAACTTTAAAGAACAAGCCACATTCCTGGGAAAGCTCAGATGTGGATTGTCATTTCCACATTCATTGTTGGCTTAAGTGGTTCTTACTGGGCACTTACGGAGAATAGTCTTTTCTCAGGAAGCTGACCAAGTGCTTCACTGAGGCTACTTATAATTAAACCAGAACACAGCCAATATTCAGAACTTTGAATACAAAAATGACACATGCATACACATAGGAGGAATAGATTCAGTAGATGATACCCTTTGCAGAGATATGTCATGCGGCATACGTAGCATAAAACATATTACAGTGATGTCATAGCTACATTTACAAGCATATTTCCCAAAAGCATTATGGGATGCACCGTCACACTCTAGCATCACCCAACTGCCCTGCCTCAATCTGAGCAGAATTCCTTTGACCTTTTCCCTAACGCTGATCCTGGGAAAACACCAGCATCCTCCTCCCTCGCTCTGGGAAACTCCGCTGACGTCCATCCTCACCCTAACCCTGGAATAACCCCACCAACCTCCTCCCCAGTCAGGATCTGGTCCCCAAGTGACAGAAGCTCCCAAAAAATGAGGATCCGCTGCCATCTGAACAGTGGCCCAGCAACCCACGCCAACCCTACCCCTGAGGCTCCGTTCTCACATCACCTCTTCCCCCAAAGCCAAGTTAAAAGTGAGGGGACCATGGCCCCCGGGACCTCCTCTTCCAGTGGCCCCATGTGGATCACTTGGTCATGAGTCACAAGGAAACACGCTGCATTATAATACGGCTAAACAGAAGATTGTACATCCAAGAACAAAGAATCAAAGCTATCCCTATAGGCCTGGGGGCTCTCTCCTAGGGAGCAGTGAGTCTGTAAGAGATTTAGGGGTGGCGGTGGAAAATCAGCTTAATGTGAACTCCCGGGGTGATGCTGGGGCCAGAAGAGGTAAGGCCACCCTGGGGTGCATCAAGGAGGAATCTTGAGTAGGAGCAGAGAGGTGATTTTCCCTCTCTGTTTGGTACTGGTGCAACCGCTGCTGTTATCCTCTGTCCCATTCTGGTGTTCACAATTCCAGATAAATTGAAGAGGGTCCAGACAAGCGGTAGGAGAAGAACTGAAGGAGCAGAAAACCTGCCTTGTAAGCACAGACTGAAAGAGTTTGAACTAGGTGTAATAAGGCTGAGATTTTGAAAGTCCTCTACAAGGTTCGGGTCTCCAATTCCGATCAATTTGTTTGCAGATGCAGTGTGCCTGCCCCTTCGGCTGCTTTGAACATGTCGGCCTTAGAGCATGTCAGACAGTCAGGCATCTTTAGGAGCATTTCTACAATCTGTAGAACTCCAGATAGCTAGATGGGGCTGTGTGGGGATGGGGAGAGAAACCGAGGTTAACAAAAGCCATGGAGCAGCCATGCGGAAGTATTTGTAGATGCATTTCTGCACAGTAACTTGCTATTCCTGCAACTGCCACACATCAATATTCAGGCATTTGACCCCCTCTCAGTTTTTTCAGAGCTGCTTTCACCTCCTTGTTCCTCAGCGTGTAGATGGCTGGGTTCAGCATGGGCGTGACCACGTTGCTGAAGATCTGCACGGCTGTCACCAGCACTTTGCTCTGCTGGGCCTGCGTGTAGATCAGGGCACAGGGAGCAAAGAACAGCATCACCGCAGCCAGATGTGAGGCGCAAGTGGAGACTGCTTTGTGCCACCCGTTGGCCGAGTTCATCCTCAAGATGGAGTAGATAATGCGGATGTAGGATATGAGGATGAGGAGGAAGCAGGTCATGGGCACCACCCCAGTGTTGGTCAATGTCACAGTCTCAATGACGTATGTGTTTGCACAGGCCAGCTTGACCACCGGGAAGATGTCACAGAAGAAATCGTCCACCACATTGGACCCACAGTAGGGCAACGTGAAGGTCAGGCTGGTGAGGATGGTGGCGTGGAAGGAGCTGGCGATCCAGGTGCCGGCGGCCAGGAGGGCGCACACCCGCCGGTTCATGATGAGCAGGTAGCGCAGCGGGTGGCAGATGGCCACGTACCGGTCATAGGCCATGACGGTGTAGAGCAGGCACTCCGTGCTGCCCAAGAAGTGCCCAAAAAAGACCTGGGCCATGCACCCACCCAGCGAGATGACCCTGCTCTGACCCCAGAGGATGGTCAGATATTTAGGGATGCTGGTGGAAGGGATTCCAAAGTCCAGCACGGAGAGGTTGCAGAGGAAGAAATACATGGGGGTGTGCAAGCAGGGGTCAGCGAGGACGGCTGAGAAGATGAGCAGGTTGCCCAGCAGCGTGCAGAGGTAGAAGGCTAGGAATGTGATGAAGAGGATGGTCTGGAGGCCGTCAGCATGGGGGATCCCCAAGAGGATGAAATGAGTCACCACAGTGTGGTTGACCAGCCCCATGTGAGATTCATACCTGGGTAGAGGAGAGAAATAACACCAGTGAGCTCCTGAAACAAAAATACTCATCACCCCATAGCAGCAATGGTCACGCCTCCTTCCACTACCCCCGTTACTCACTGTCATTGGGAGTGGAGTCTATTTCTGTTACTGTGTTGCCAGTCGGGGTCATGGCCCAACTGGGCCTGCGCTGACCATAGAGAGAGAAAATACCTGCATTGAAGATCTCACTGTCTAGAGACGAAGAGACAAAGGGGACGGCTATTCTATTCTATTCTATTCTATTCTATTCTATTCCATGTTCTTCTTCTTGTCTTTCCTTACCGACTCCAATTTCTTCAGTTTTCTTCTATCTAGGCCCTTAACTCCTGCCCTGCACCGTTCTCTCCACAGTATCTCAGACCCTTCCATTTGCGGCTAACGTTTTTCACTAGTGGTTTGTTCTCTCTCTCTGCAGAGGAATGGCCAGATGTGCAGAGCAGCACTGTGTTTTCGTAGGGTTTTATTATAATAAATGAGGTGCGACGAGTTTGTGTTAAAAGAGAGTGGGAGGATGGAACAAACAAACCAGTGATTGTGGTGATGAATGACCTCAGTCTTATTAGTGCTGGGAGTTGTTTGGGGTGTTTGTCGGGGATAGAGAGAGAAGGAAAAAGAAGGACAAAGGGAGGAACCACAGCCAGAGGTGGTGGACCTAGGTGTACTGGGGGTTTGGCAGCACCCCCTCTCTTGATGTAGTTTCCATCACATCCAGGGTTCACAATTTGGTTCAATGGCTCTCAGCACCCTCACTACACAAATTGTCCCAAGGCCTCTAGACCCAGCTTGTCCTCGCTCTGCTGTGAACAGCAGGCTGGGCTCGGTAGGTGTGACGGGGTGAGATTTCAGGTGAGATTTGAAGGACAATGGGGAAGTGTGTGTTCGCCTTTTCCCAGGGAGTTTCTCAGGCAGGTTTGGTAGGGGAAGGGGAGATGCTGGTGGGTTCAGGGTTTGACACATGGAGAGAGGGAGATAAATGATACAGGGACAGGCAGGCAGGTACCGCACAGGGAAGGGCGGCTGGATGCCTGGATCAGCTTCTCTCTAAAGAAAATATCTGGCTGACACCGTTGTCGGCGCGAGGCGAGACTGACAGGATCAGAGACACAAACCCAGGGAGAGAGAGAAGAACTTTACCAGAGCAGGAGCCTTACACTGGCTGCATTGCAGAGGCCGCTCCAGCTGTCGGGAATTCTCCCTTCCTGCCCCCGGCCGGGACTCCTGTCTAGCACCTTCCAGCTTCCTTATCCCACCCGGCCTGACGCCCAGGAGAGGGGCACAGCCTGGGTGCTTGGTATCCAGCCAGGAGACCTAATCTGCAGCAGATCGCCCTGTGCTGCTGCAGACCCCACCGCTTCCTCACAGCTTCCAGCCTCCTGCCGGTTCCCCCTGGTCTTTAAATCTCCATCGGCCCCTTCAGGACCATGGTCCTGAATCCCCGAGAGGCTCCAGGCCAGAGACCTTGGCAGAGTCAGCAATTAATGGAGATTTGGCATCACTTCAGGTTCCCTAAGTAGGTGGTGGAATCTTGTTCCTCAAAGGTATTTGAGGTCTGGCTTGACAAAGCCCTGGCTGGGATGATTTAGTTGGGATTAGTCCTGCCTTGATCAGGGGGTTGAACTAGAGACCTCCTGAGGTTCCTTCCAATCCTAATCTTCTATGATTCTATGAACTCATTCCAATTTGCTGGACACCCAATTCCTACTGGCCGTTGAAACTCTCCACCTGATTGAATTGTCTAAGGTGGCAAAGGGAGGCTGTGGAAGAGCCAGGAATCTGGTCCCGATTTCCTGGGTTCCAGCCCGAACTCTGGCCGTAGCCTTGTCGCCTTTTCATTGGGATGAACCTCGCTCTGCATCTCACTCAGGCCTGTTCTCTTCCCCTCCACTCTGCGCACGCAGGGTTCAGGAGTTCGGCCCATAGAGCTTTAGGGCTGATTTCACTGAACCAAAGCTGCTGCTTTACTAGCTGAGAAAGCAGATTGATAGACCCACGCCGGGTCTCGGACCTCTCCTGTGTGTCTGCACTAAGGGATCAGGAGTGGTTAGCGAAACAGGTGGGGAGCACGTTAATGTGGACGTGTCCATGGACCCTGCACTAGAGGGATGTGGGAGAGAAGGGGCTGGATTAGGGGGGTTTCCAGCAATGATCTCACCCATCCATTTGCTGGTGTCCTGGCACCGCAGTTGTAATAAGGTCCCTGGCGATTCCTCTAATCTCTATCATTTCCCGCTCTTCCTCTGGGGGGATCTTACTTGGGAGCCAGACTGCCGGGGCAGAAGCAGCTGAGATAATTAATCTCTGTCGAGGTGTTATCCCCAGCCCAGGCAAAACATCCCTTGGGGTTCCATGGCCATTGAGATTAATTAAAATGCTGATGTTTCTAACAAGCTCCCAGGCTGAGCCTACTCATGGCTCTGGAGACCAGGCTCAGAAGTTATTCGTGGCTGGCATGAGCTGAGTTCTGTGTGTCGTTGCCACGAACACCAGAGGTGGAACTGCCTTTCAGTATTTTAATTTGTACTATTGCTATTTTTATCATGGGTATTATGGTAGGACCTACAGTCTGGAACTGAGATGTAGACTGCTTCTTGGCACATCTTACAGAGACACCTTCAATAGCTGAGGATGACAAAGGATTTAACTAGCCATGCATAACAGATGGAGAACTGAGGCACAAAGTGATTTAATGAGTTACTGAAGGGCAAACAATGACACTTCTACAGAGACTGTACTGAAACCCAGACCTCCTGAGTACCAGGCCTTTGTCTTACCGACCAGATAATGATTTGCAAATAATTCTCACGGGCTCTTTAAATGTCAGCGTGTTGAGCTAGGTGCCTGGATGTCCGATTTTATAGGGATAGTCACGATATTTGGAGGCTTTTTTTTTAATATAGGCTCCTATTGCAAGCCTATAACAAGCCTATGCTGTGAGATGTGTGGCTGCATGTGTGTGTTCCCTGTGTGTGCCACCCCAGCCCCATGTTGACACCCAGCACAGCAGACCTCAAGTCCAATGATCACAAGATGCGTTAAGGGACGAGTACACTCAGCCAGCTTTATTGTCAATGAAGCATAGCACCAGTATCCCCCAGACCCAACCAAACCCCTATTTATGTATGCCAGTAACAATGAACCAACTCAGTGAACGGAGAGACTTTCCGTCCCTCCCTAAGGATCGACAAAGAGACTCCCTCTGAAATACATCTTTATACCCTGATGCAAACAAATTCCTTACTGCCCCTCCAAAGCATTAGTTACTGCATCATATAGCCCACAAAAGCTTCTGCCCAAATAAATTTGTCAGTCTTTAAGGTGCACAGGATTTCTTGTGTTTTTTTGCTGAAACAGACTAACATGGGTGCCCCTCTGAAACCTTTTACCATGGTGTTTCAGGTGGGGAACTGAGCACTAAGGAGGTAACGTTATTCACCTCACTTCCTGCCTCGCCCTCATAAATGCTGAATTCGTTTGACCTTTTCCCCAACGCTGACCCTAGGATAAAACCAGTGCCCTCCTCCCTCGCCCTAGGAAAACTCCACTGACATCCATCCTAAGGGCTTGGGTACGCTTGCAGCTGTAGAGCCCTTTGAGCTAAACCAGCCTTCGGAGAGCGTGCACTAGGGAAAGCGCCACAGTCTGCCCACACTAACAGCTGCAAGGGCACTGCCGTGGCCACATTTGTGGCACTTGCAGCTGCATTGGGAGCGATGCATTATGGGCAGCTATCCCAGGGTTCAAGTGACTGCAACGTGCTTTTCAAATGGGGGTGGGGTGGGATGGAGTGTACAGTGAGTGTGTTGTGTGTATGTGGGGGGGAGAGAGAGTGGGTTTTTGGGGTTCTGAGAGTGTGTCAGCACGCTGTCTTGTAAGTTCAGACCCCCCCTCCGCCTCTCTCTCACTCACTCAACGCAAACAGTAAATGGTTGCTTTGTCTCAGAGCAGATAAGCAGCCAGCTGTCAGAAACGAAGCCTTGAAAGGGCACTTCTGCATTCCTGCAGCCGATTTCACAACAATGAGAAGAGTGGCCACTTTACTTAAGGGGATTGTGGGACATTTCTGGAGGTCAATCAGAGCGCAGGAACACTACTCCTAGTTCACACTGACGCTGAGGCATCTCACCCAATACGCATCAGATGTTATCCCTCTCACCAAGGTGGAGTTCCAGAAAGTACCAGGAGCGCTCCAGCCAGGGAGTCAGAATGCTCTCCGTGCCTTGCTAGTGTGGACGGGGAGTGAGGTAGAGCTCTTAGGTAGTTTTATTGCAGTATAATGTGGAAGTGTAGCCAAACCCTAAGTGTTTTACCCTGTTATATTATATTTATCTCTCATTTTATAATAACGATGTTGAATACATTGTGTGTGTTTGTGCTATTTCTTGGGAGTCTCCAACTATCTGGCATGTAAGTGGACGTTTCCGTGTGGTTAGAATTTTCCTCCCAGGCTGCCCTGGTGACCCTGCCAGGAGGGAGGGAGGGGGTGGAGGCACCGCCAAATAAATTCCGATTGGAAAAAAATAACAATATTATATCCGGATGAGTGGTAGGCAGGATCCAAGAGACCCAGGCCTGTGAAGGGTCGCTCTGTACTGAGAGCCTGGATCCCATGAGAAGCTGTTTCCATTGCACTGGAGGAGGGGCGGAGTGGGCTCCAGTGTGTATCTGCTCCTGACCATACGTTCTAGGGGGGCCCATTGGACGTTCAGCACTTGCAAAGATTACCCCATATCCCCCCACCCCCATTGGGAGATGCTGGGTACTGAGCTTCCATGGGTTTGAGCCCCAGCACTTGACAATGTGGGCTGGGACTTGTAAAGGGAGCTCGGTGTGTTAGGGGCCCAATGCCCACTGAAAGTCCATGGGACTTAGACACCTCTTTCTGCAGATGGCTTTGAACATCCCAACCTGGCTGTACGCGATAGTGTTGTGGAGACTCCCATACGTGTGGGGAGAGCAGGAGGGATGGATGGCAGGGGTGAATGGGCCTGGAGGATTTAGGAGAAAGAGAGACCCTGAGACTGTGGTAAGAGGATTACAAAAGAAATCCTTGGTGAAGGTTTTGTCTAGCCGCCTGCTCCAATCATTGGCACTAGACAGCAGGGTAAGGGTTAACTCGAGTTTATTCACTGCAGTGAAGACCGCCGTACAGAAACAGAGGCGGCCCTGATAAACAGACGCTTCCTTCCTTTATACTTTTCCTTAATTATTAGCATATTTTGCAAAGCCTTAGACAGTTATTGAAAACCAATCACTGCTTTTCCATCTTATTCCCTCCATATAAGGTTTTTGTATCACATCTTTCCGGGTGTTGTGCTTTTTCAGGGTCAGTGTCCATGCTGCAATTGTCTCAGTAACCAGCCTGTTCATGTGGATCCCTGGCTGTTGTACTTATTTCTAACTTATGCTCCGAGCTTGAAAAAACAGGAAATACCCACTTCTCCATAGCGCCCCCCTCACGCTTCCCCTTGTTGCTGCACTCATTTTCAGTCTATGCACTTAACTCGCCAAAACAAGAAATGCAGAAAATACCCGTTTCTCCAAACTCCCCGCTTTGCTCCCCTGGGGACTACCGACCCCATGAAGAGCATCCTATGGGCCTTTTACCCAAGAATCAAGTGTGGTCTTGTGCGGGGGGCCAGTCCTCCTGCGAGAGACTTTGGTACATCATAAGCATTTGCTGTTGGACAGCTGCGTTAACAGCGCGACGGATAGTTGCTGACAAGCAGGGGATTACACAGGGGACTAGAAGCAGAACAAGCACAATAAAACAGAGAATTACAAACCCGTCCTTTAGCCACTTGAAGTTAGGGAGCCAGCTAATGAGCCAGTCCAAGCTCCATCTGTGCCATGTTTGGACTAGGACATGGGCCACCTGGCGAATATCAGCAGCCAGGTTTTTGATGACCTGGCCATTATCATCAATCTTTAGGCAACAATCAGTGAGGTTAAACTTTTGACAAACCCCACCCTCAGCGGCAAGCAGATAATCAAGAGCTAAGCGGTTTTGCATCACTGCAGTTCGCAACTGAGTGTGCTGGGTTGCAACCAGATCAAAGGCATCCGCAGTGCGGTTGGCAAAAACCTCCACAACCGCCTGGAGTCTAATGATCCTATTGGTCAAGTACGTGGGTTCACGCCCAACAACATTGGGTTCCCACGTAGCAGGCAACAACATGAAGGGAGGCCGAAGGGCGGCCACGTAACAGGTGCCAGTCCAATTAGCGGGCAAACGAGTGTAAGCATGTTCTCCACAGACCCAGTAATGGCCAGTTAGGGCCGGCCAGGCCATAACACAACTATTAACATAAGAGGAATAGAAACTAAAGAACCATCCAAGCCGCCCCGGACCAGACCAGAGGCAGCCGCCAGAAGACGTTCACGGCTTCCCTCCTGCTCGTGAACCATTTTGAAAGCAGGAGCCGCTAGTACAGCTAATACAGTGACAGTCACCACCGGTGTTACTACCGGGGGCGTAGTGACACTTAAAAGAGGCGTTAACAGAACAGGAGGAGCAGAGATTAGTGGAGGGATTGCCAGGAGATTAATACCAACCAGCAAAGGAGGTGCAGGGGAGGAGGAGTTAGGAAATCACAGTCCCGAACTATTAAAGATATTGGGGCACTGACTGTCTCCCACATGCGGGCCCGGAGCTGTTGCATCGAAAGCACCAGTCGCCCGGTAAGGCAGTAACATTCCCCCACCCCCGTCCCCCCAAGCTGGGTAGGATTTAACAAAACAGGGATCTAAGGGCGGATCGAGAGGGAGTCTTGCTCTAGGAGCAGGCAAACCCAACAGCTCGAAAGGTTAAAAGATTGTGCAATGGTCTTAGCCAGAAAGGTGACAGATTTCGGAGGGTCCCCAGGTGGAGCATGCATGGGAAGGGGCAAAGGAAACCCTACCGGGAGCCAGAGCAGTAAAGAAAGAAGGAAAACCATGGTCAGACCAAAAGCCAATGAAACAAAACAAAACACAGGACAAGCAAGAAAAAAAAAAGAAAGAGGGAGATAAACCAAAGGCCTTGGCAAGGAGGAGGGGTTAAACAGAGCTATAGGTGAGCTTGTTCGAGGCGGAGCTTCAGGCCACCCAAAGGGGTAGCAGTCCATTTGTCCTTAGTCTCGGGATCGTCTGCTTCTGGTTCACCCGGATCGCGGTGGGGTGAACGTGCGTGGCTCCCTTGAAGTCCGACACCATCTACTTCTGGGGAATCTTTTATCTGGTCGGATTCCCTAGCGGTGCTCCTCTTGATCCTTTATGCGAATGGCAGTAGGGCTCACAAGAAGAATGTCAAATGGTCCCAGCCACTGCTGTCTGAGTGGTGCTTTCTTATATGTTTTTATCCACACAGGATTACCTGGTAAAAGAATGAACAGCTTCCTGCAAAGGCAAAGATTGTGAATATGCAGAATACTGTTGTAATGTCACTAGATGGCACCACAACTTTTTTACATAGGTCTCCGTTTTATTTTTCAGTTCGGTACCATCGGGCACTAATATTAGTGGGGCAAAGGTCGGAGGCACGTGTCCAAACATGATGTCATATGGCACCAATCCAGTTCGAGCCGTTGGAGTTGGTTGGATAAGGAAGGACAGTAGTCCACCTCAAACTAAGTTCTCGGCACAATTTGGTTAAGAGACCTTTCAGAGTCCCATTCATACGCTCCACCTGGCCTGAACTCTGGGGGTGCCAAGGAGCATGAAAGGCCCATTTCGTTTCTACGGCTTTAGTAAGCTTTTTGCAAACTTTTGCTGTACAATGAGTACCCTGATCAGAGTTAATTATTTCCTGAGGGCCAAATCTGGGCATAACTTCATTAAGTAAGATTTTACATACAATAGTCGCAGCCCAATAATTTACAGGGCTTTTAGGCATCATTAGGAAGGGATGATCACAGGTGAAAGGGCCAACCTTGGAGTGCACTGGTCGGCTTACCAGGGTAATGGAAGCAATGCCATCAATGCCCATTACCCTTTTCTCCGCATCGGGAGAGTGGCAGATCTGACTGATTTAGCATGCTTTTTGCAGCGCCAGTGTCCACAAGACAAATGTAAGTTTTCCCATTTATATTTAATTTTAAAAACGGATGTGTGAGTTTTAATTTCCAGCAATTTGGTTGTGACCCGATCTTTCGCCTGCAGCACTGGGCTGGTCCTCCCATTAATCCTCATGATCCTCCAGCACTCCCTGGTACTTGGAGGTGGGAGCCGGCCCCTTTTTCCAAGCCTTACCGGAACTATTCACCTGACAGCAGCCTGAGCCTTGCTCATTCTGCCGCTTCACGGGGCACTGGCCTTTCCAGTGTCCCAGCTGCTTACAGTAAAAGCAAATATTTTTACCCTTCTCGTCACCTTTTCCACTATTCCAATTACGCTCTCCCCTAGTTTGGCCTCATCCGAAACCGCCTTTTCCGTGACCTCGCCCTCTACCGCGATTTCCCGGGAACGAGGTTCCCGAGAGCGCCGCTGCCAACATCTTTACCTCTTTTGCCTTTTGCTTCTTACTTTCCTTTTCCTCCTCACGACCATTAAACACATGCTGTGCCAACGTCAAATCTTTTTCCAAAGTCTCTTCCTGACAACCAGGCTGGTGTTCCTTAAAATACTTGTGTACATCCGGTGCTGCCTGTTCCACAAAGATACTGACTACCAAAGCACAATTTCTGTTATTCTCTGGATCTATGCCACCATATATACGAAGAGCCCGGTCAGCCTGGCCAAATAATCAGGTGGAGACTCATCCTTTTCCTCAGTCACCGCCTTTACCTGTGCCCAATTAACAGCCTTTTGTCTCATTTTTTGTAGAATAGTTAGGACTCGATTCTGGTAGTGGGTTACAACTGTCATGTGTGCTTGGTTCCCAGGGTCGATGGGCAGTCCTGGGTCAGGATATGCCGTGAAATGTACATTTCCCGCACTGGCTACCCCCACCGCCTGCTGGGCTAAATTCTCAGTTACTTTAGTTTTAAAGCTAGCATACTCCACGGGGCTAAGGAATGTTCTGGCCAGCTGATTTATATCGGCAGGTGTTGGGTTATAAGTCAGAACAATGATTGAGAACTGCAGGTGGAAGTCTTCCGGATCATCACTAAGTTTTGGCATCTGTTTGGACCAAGTTACCAAATCTTTTGGCTTAAATGGGGTATGGACATTTACACTAACATTTTGGAGGACAGGGGCTGTTGGAGGGTTTGCCCCTGGCCGTCCAAGGGTGGTACACACCGTGGAAACTTGACTTACTACAGGGTACTGACCCTCGGCGGGGTCCACAGTACTAGGAGTCGGCTCATGATATGGTGGGGGCGGAGGCGCAGCGGCTAACGGGGCCCCAGGGATAGCCGCGAAACTAATGGTTTTGCTTTTTGCAGATCGCTTTTCTGCCACGTCTGCCCACACATACCAGTAATCCATTTGGCTGGGGAATTTTTCTTCTAGGACATACCTCGGATCTCGTAGGGTATGCTGATCAAAGGATCCTAACGGGGGCCAGATGTGGCCCCCCATATAAGGCCATTTCTGTGTGCACAATACAATCATTCTCTTTCTACTCAGACTGGCTGCCTCTGTCAAAGAGGGCCAGGCTTTTATCATCACGTCCAAAGGACACTCGGGAGGGACACTCTGGCTTCCTCCCATGGTCTGGCAACTGGAAGTTCTAGAGGCATTCCCCTGAACCAATCCCACACTGGACATTCTAGAGGATTGCGTGTATCCCTTTCACCACGTTCCTCTGAACTCCTAATTACAGACCGGGTCTTTCACCGGTTCTGATTTTAACCTGCCAGACCAAGCCAGAGCAGAACAGAACAGAACAGAACAGACCTACCAGAAACCATACCTTGTCATTATGGAGCCTGCCTTGGTTGAAGAGCACCCGTCCCGCCCAAGGGGAAGTCCCGTAGGATAACTCACCTACTGCCGGCTGGGTGATTCTTCCTCGGGTACGAGGTGAGCGCTCGACAAGCCAGACGAGGGTCCCTTCGTGGTCACCAAATTGTGGTAAGAGGATTACAAAAGAAATCCTCGGTGAAGGTTTTGTCTAGCCGCCTGCTCCAATCATTGGCACTAGACAGCAGGGTAAGGGTTAACTCGAGTTTATTCACTGCAGTGAAGACCGCCGTACAGAAACAGAGGTGGCCCCGATAAACAGACGCTTCCTTCCTTTATACTTTTCCTTAATTATTAGCATATTTTGCAAAGCCTTAGACAGTTATTGAAAACCAATCACTGCTTTTCCATCTTATTCCCTCCATATAAGGTTTTTGTATCACATCTTTCTGGGTGTTGTGCTTTTTCAGGATCAGTGTCCATGCTGCAATTGTCTTGGTAATCAGCCTGTTCACGTGGATCCCTGGCTGTTGTACTTATTTCTAACTTATGCTTCGAGCTTGCAAAATTAGGAAATACCCACTTCTCCACAGCCCCCACTCCCATGCTTCCCCTTGTCGCTGCACTCATTTTCAGTCTATGCACTTAACTTGCCAAAACAAGAAATGCAGAAAATACCCGCTTCTCCACAAGACACAGGGCTCTCTATAAGGGGCCTGGTGTAAAGTCTACAGCCTGAAATAAAATCAGACTCTGCTAACAGGAAGTAAAGTTTGCAAGATTCAGGCCACAAGCAAAAGGGGAAGCCCTGGGACTTAGCAGATGTCCTGCTTGCAGATTCATTATCTGACACATGAACTTGCCAAGGACAAGGCCGAAGTGGCAAAAACACAAGCTCTCCTAGGCACTAAGTATTCACGCAAACACCTGCCAGAAGGATCGTGCCTGAGCATCCCAATCAAAGTTAAACACTGTGACAGGTTCCCTCCTCGGGACCCCCTTGGGTCTGTCCCTTGATTCACTCAGACACGACTGGGCCTAATCCCTTGCCTCAGTCTTGCTGAGCCCGACACTCCAGGCCTCCTCCAGCACAGACACAGAGACTGGGCCACGACCTCCGCAGAAGACAGACACTGAGTTTAGCTCAGCTCTGGGGAGGTTCAGCTAATAGGGACATTTCTCAGCACCCAAGTGCACAGTCCCAATGGGACCTGACCCCAGAAAGATCCTCCCTGCAGTATATAAAGTTTCACATAGCAGAAGTTCATGTTGTTTGCCCTCCTTCTCCAAGTAAAGAGATATACGCAGACTGTTTGTTCCTCCAGGTAACAATTACTTGCACCGGGTTTATTACTAAACAGAAGTAATTTTATTAAGTATAAAAGATGGGATTTAAGTGGTCCTAAGAGATCACAGACAGAATAAAGTCAGTTACCAAGCAAAATAAAACAAACATGCAAGGCTAAGCTTAACACACTAAGAAACTTGTTACATATAATATCTCACCCTCAAAGATGTTCCAATTAGCTTCTTTCACAGACTAGACTCATTTCTAATCCAGGCCCAATCCTTCCTCCTGTTCAGTCTCTCTTAGATCCAGTAGACATCTTAGGTGATAAGTGATATATCACTACTTACAGGTTCAGAAAAGAACCTAGTGGGATTTTCAGATGGGCCTTGGTGTTTACCACAAATATGTTGATCTATAGAGCATGGTGAAAAATCCAACAGTTCTCCCAGGAATTTTAGGCAGCTACCTTGGCCGGTGCTTCATGAATTGTGGTTCATGCCAGAAGATGAAGGGAAATTTTCTCCTTCCCTTTTGGTTTACAGAAGATGCTGCATTTGTTTCTGCAGATCTGTGTAACAGAGCGGAGATTTTCAGTCTTCTACAAGATTTTGCAAGCCAATTCCTTTTAATTTTGATGCAGATTGAGTATGCTGGTCCCTTAGACAGCTTTGAAAATGTCAGCCTTACAGTGTGTTAAAAGACAGGGAGGGATTTTTAGGAGCATTTCTACCATTTGTGGAACTCCAGATAGATAGATGGGGCTCTGTGGGGATGGGGAGAGACACTGAGGTTCACAAAAGCCACAGAGCAGCCATGCGGATGTATCTGTAGATGTATTTCCATGCAGACTCACGTGCGATTCCTGCACCTGCTGCACATCAACGTGCAGGCATTTGACCCCCTCTCAGTTTTCTAAGAGCCGCTTTCACCTCCTTGTTCCTCAGTGTGTAGATGGCCGGGTTCAGCATGGGTGTGACCATGTTGCCGAAGATCTGCACGGCAGTCACCAGCACTTTGCTCTGGTGGAGCTGAGTGTAGATAAGGGCGCAGGGACCAAAGAACAGCGTCACCACGGCCAGATGTGAGGCGCAAGTGGAGGCTGCTTTGTGCCACCCTTCACCCGAGTTCATCCTCAAGACGGAGTAGACGATCCTGATGTAGGACGCAAGGATGAGGAGGAAGCAGGTCATAGGCACCACCCCAGTGTTGGTCAAGGCCACGGTCTCAATCACGTATGTGTTTGCACAGGCCAGCTTGACCACTGGGAAGATGTCACAGAAGAAATAGTCCACCACATTGGACCCACAGTAGGGCAACGTGAAGGTCAGGCTGGTGAGGATGGTGGCGTGGAAGGAGCTGGCGATCCAGGTGCCGGCGGCCAGGAGGGCGCACACCCGCCGGTTCATGATGAGCAGGTAGTGCAGTGGGTGGCAGATGGCCACGTACCGGTCGTAGGCCATGACGGTGTAGAGCAGGCACTCCGTGCTGCCCAGGAAGTGCCCAAAAAAGACCTGGGACATGCACCCACCCAGCGAGATGACCCTGCTCTGACCCCAGAGGATGGTCAGATATTTAGGGATGCTGGTGGAAGGGATTCCAATGTCCAGCACGGCGAGATTGGAGAGGAAGAAATACATGGGGGTGTGCAAGCAGGGATCAGCAAGGATGGCTGAGAAGATGAGCAGGTTGCCCAGCAGCGTGCAGAGGTAGAAGGCTAGGAATGTGATGAAGAGGATGGTCTGGAGGCCGTCGGCATGCGGGATCCCCAAGAGGATGAAGTCAGTCACCACAGTGTGGTTGACCAGCCCCATGTGAGATTCATTCCTGGGGAGGGGAGAGAAATAACACCAGTGAGTTAGTGAAACAAAAATACTCATCGTCCCATAGCAGCAATGGTCACGCCTCCTTCCACTGCCCCCGTTACTCACTGTCATTGGGAGCGGGGTCTATTTCTGTCACTGGATTGCCAGTCGGGGTCACGGCCTCACAGGGACAGCACTGACCATAGAGAGAGAAAACACCTGCCTTGAAGATCTCACCATGCAGAGAAGAAGAGACAAAGGGGACGTCTGTTCTATTCTAGTCTAGTCTACTTACTTCTTCTCTTCTCTCCTTACCTACTCCAGTTTCTTAGGTTCTCTTCCATCTAGGCTGTTAACTTCTGCCCCGTCCCATTCTCACCACAGTTCCTCAGAGCCTTCCAGTTGTGGCTAACGTTTCTCACTAGTGGTTTGTTCTCTCTCTCTGCAGAGGAGTGGTCATGTGCACAATGCAGTGCTGTGTTTTCGTAGGGTTTTGTTGTTATAAATGAGCTGCGAGGTGTCTGTGTTAAGAGAGAGGGGGAGGACAGAGCACACAAACCAGTGATTGTGGTGATGAATGACCTCAGCTTTGCTAGTGCTGGGAGTGGTTTGGGGTGTTTATCTGGTTTGGAGAGAGAAGGAAAAAGAAGGAAAAGGGGCGAAGCCACAGCCAGAGGTGGTGGAACTAAGGGTGCTGGGGGTTTGGCAGCAACCCCTGTCTTGACGTGGGTCCCATCAGATCCAGGGTTCACAGTTTGGTTCAATGGCTCTCAGCACCTGCACTACACAAATTGTCCCAAGGCCCCTAGAGCCAGCTTGTCCTCGCTCTACTGTGAACAGCAGGCTGGGCTCGGTAGGTGTGACGGGGTGAGATTTCAGGTGAGATTTGAAGGACAATGGGGAAGTGTGTGTTCGCCTTTTCCCAGGGAGTTTCCCAAGCAGGGGAGGCAGGGGAAGGGGAGATGCTGGTGCGTTCAGGGTTTGACACATGGAGAGAGGGAGATAAATGATACAGGGACAGGCAGGCAGGTACCGCACAGGGAAGGGCGGCTGGATGCCTGGATCAGCTTCTCTCTGAAGAAAATATCTGGCTGACACCGTTGTCGGCGCGAGGCGAGACTGACAGGATCAGAGACACAAACCCAGGGAGAGAGAGAAGAACTTTACCAGAGCAGGAGCCTTACACTGGCTGCATTGCAGAGGCCGCTCCAGCTGCCGGGAATTCTCCCTTCCTGCTCCCAGCCGGGACTCCTGTCTAGCACCATCCAGCTTCCTTATCCCACCCGGCCCATCGCCCAGGAGAGGGGCACAGCCTGGGTGCTTGGTATCCAGTAGGAGACCTAATTTGCAGCAGATCGCCCCGCGCTGCTACTGCAGATTGCCCACCGCTTCCTCACAGCTTCTAGCCGCCTGCCGGCTCCCCCTGGTCTTTAAATCTCCATCAGGTCCTTCAGGACCAGGGCCCTGAATCCCCGAGAGGCTCCTGGCCTGAGACCTTGGCAGAATCGTCAATTAATGGAGATTTGGCATCACTTCAGCTAACGCTCATGGACCCCTGGGACCAGGCCCACAGGCGGCCTCAAGATGTGTAGCCCCACGGAGAGGAACCGGCCGGATCCCCACCTCCCCCAGGCTCCGGATTCCAGTCTTGCTCTCCCTGAGCTGACTCCAGAGCAATTTCATTGGATTCTCTGGGGCTCCTTCCCCTCCCAGCCGCACTCGTGGTGTAAATCAGGAGTGACACCACTGGGATCTACCACTGGGTAGATTTCGACCAGCTGAGAATCGGGCCCAGCCCGTGAAGCGGGTATGGGACAGTCATGCCCACCTGTGCTCTCTGGTTCTGTGACACAAGCCAACAAATTCCCCTCAGTGGGGTGAAACAGGCCAGAGGATCAGCTGTGGGGCTCTGTATTCAGCACAGGCTTCTCCTAGATTTCTATGTCCTACTGTTTCCCTGCCCCTGTCTCTGTGCGCCCAGGGCTGTGTTCATGTTGTGGGGTGGCTCTGTGTGATGATGGAATTTACCCCTGTGCCAACGGAAGGCAGCCTACGTCCTGCGCATGACTTCACATCCCATTTGGCAGGATAGTGGAGACTCCAGGAAGAGCATTGAGTCGTTCTGGGCAGTACAGTAGCTCCCAGCAACTCCAGCTAGATCCTGGCACTGTCGTTCTGGATGCCGCTCAGACACAGGGCAAGGCAGATCCTGCCTGTCAGAGCTCACTTGCTAACTAAACCAAACACAGCGAGAATTATCAGCCACCTGTTACAAGGGGAAACGGAGGCACAGAGACTGTCAGGGTGGGATTTTCAAAGGAGCCAGGCTCCCACAACTCATTCCAGTTCGCTGGGCATTGGACACCCAATTCCTGCTGGCTGGTTGAAACTCCACGCTAAGGTGTCAGGAGCAGTTAGCAAAATAGGTGGGGAACACGTTAATGTGGAAATGTCCACAGACCCTGCACTAGAGGGATGTGGGAGAGAGGGGGCTGGATTACTGGCGTTTCCAGCAATGATCTCACCCATCCATTTGCTGGTGTCCTGGCACCGCAGTTGTAATAAGTACCCTGGTGATTCCTCTAATCTCTATCATTTCCCACTTTTCTTCTGGGGGGATCTTACTTGGGAGCCAGACTGCCGGGGCAGACACAGGCGTGATAATTAACCTCTGTTGAGGTGTTATCCCCAGCCCAGGCAAAACATCCCATGGGGCACACTGGCCGTTGAGATTAATTAAAATGCTGATATTTCTAACAAGCTCCCAGGCTGAGCCTACTCACGGCTCTGGAGACCAGGCTCAGAAGTTATTCTTGGCTGGCAAAAGCTGAGTTCTGTGTGTTGTTGCCATGAACACCAAAGCCAGAACTGCCTTTGAGTAGTTTAATTTGTATTATCACTATTTTTATCCTCAGCGTTATGGTAGGACCTACAGTCTGGAACTGAGACGTAGGCCGCTTCATGCCACACACTGCAGAGACACATAGTAAGAGACAGTTCCCATCTGAATGTGATACACGTTGAATAGCTGAGAGTTAAAAAGTATTTAACTAGCCATGTATAAGAGATAGGGAAACCGAGGCACAAAGCCATATATTAAGTTACTGAAGGGCAAACAGGGACTCTTCTACAGAGACTTTACTGGAACCCAGACCTCATGTGTACCAGGCCTTTGTCTTACCAACAAGATAATGATTTGCAAATAATTCTCACGGGCTCTTTAAATGTCAGTGTGTGGAGTTAGGTGCCTGGATGTCTGATTTTATAGGGATAGTCACGATATCTGGAGCTTTTTCTTATATAGGCTCCTATTACTCCATGTGCTGAGATGTCTGGCTGCATGTATGTGTTTCCTCTTTGTGCCGTCCCAGCCCCATGTAGACATCTGTCACAGCAGACCTAGAATGAAGCATCCAATGACCACAAGATCCATTAAGGGATGAGGGCATTCAGCCAGGTTTATTTTCAATAAAGCACGGTACTAGTATCCAGCAGACCCAACCAGACCCCTAATATATGTATGCCCCTAACAATGGAGCAACACATTGAACAGTGGAACTTTCCATCCCTCCCTAAGGACTCACAAAGAGACTCACTCTGAGATGCATCTTTATACCCTTCTCCTCCACCCATATCCCAGCACTTCCTGCCGCTGAACAGCTGTAGCAAGAGGGAGGAGCGAGAATGTGGTGCGCTCAGAGGAGGAGGCGGGGAAGAGGCTCGCCTGATGGTTTGTTCATTTCTCTTGAACATCAGTGGCTCTCTGACAATCTCTTCCTTTTATTTAAAATGAATTTTGTAATGTGGTTATTACACCACCGTGGGTTTGGCCCTGGTCGCTCCAGTTTCAAGCTCACAGCTTGAAAGTTACTTCTGCTTCTTGCTTCAGATTTAGCATCTCTGGGAACTCACAAGGACCGAGAGTAGTGATCGCACATAAATTTCACAAGCCCAAGGTCCAGTCTATTTTTCAAGTTTTATTCAAGTTACAGTTGAAGTTATAATTATTAAAGCAAATAGAAATTATATAATGACCAATGCACAAGCTACAGATATAATTATACTCACATCCTTAACAATATATTTAAGGTCTGATGGCTGCTAGGCCAAATGATCATCATTAGAGGGATGTTTCCTGCTGGGGTTTCAATAGGTAGATCAGTTTTCCTAATCTGGACACCCTCTTTTTATAATGCGATTCCAACTATTCCTCATTAGCATTTATACACATAGAACACCCAACGGTTAGGACATGTGGTAGAAAAATCTCACGATTGTATATTTTGTAAGCAAAAACTACTCTTACTGTTAATTTTTCACACTATCCCCCATGGAATCAGAGGGGTAGCCATGTTAGTCTGGAATTGCAGAAGTGACAAAGAGTCCTGTGGCACCTTAAAGACTAACTAGAGTATTAGAGCATAAGCTTTCGTGGGCTAATACCCACTTT
>ML677400.1:783298-797046 GCA_007922305.1 Dermatemys mawii | reverse complement strand
ACATCTGGGGTCCTGCATCCCCTGGGGCTGTACACATCTGGGGCCCTACATCCCTTGGAGCTGTGAACATCTGGAGCCCTGCACACCTGGGAGAGTGCACATCTGGGGCCCTGCGAGCCTTGAGGCTACGCACATCTGGGGTCCTAGAGCCTCTGGGGATGTGAAAATATGGGGCCCTTCACCCTTGGGAGACTGTGTACTGTATCTCTGGGGCTCCTAACCTCCAGGTCTATGGATATGTGGTGCCCTGTCTCCCTGGGCCTGTGCACATCTGGGGTCTGCACCCTTGGAGCTGCTCACATCTGGGGCCCTGTAATCCAGGGGACATGAATATCGGGGGCCCTGACCCCCTGATGCCTGTGCACATTGGGGGGCACTATGCCCCACCCCCACTCACCAGCCCCAGGGAGAAGGGGTAACAGCACTGTCAGGACCCAGCTGGGGGTGTATCTGTCTGGAAGGTCGGTAACAGGCCTGTCTGAGCAGCGCGGCTGCAAGGCAGGAAACCTCAGGGTCATGTGCTCTGTGGATGGGGGACCTGCTGACTCAACACCTGGACCCCCCACCACCACAACAGCTGGCGGGGAGGTTGGAAAAGGGGAGTCGCCATGTGCATCCCCTCGGCTGCAGAGTCTATTCTGGTGGGGCTATGGGCATCGCAGGGTTGCGTTCTCCCTGGACAGTGCCCTGCAGCCCCACCGAGCAGTAGGGGGAAGTGTCTCAGCCGCAGAGAGGAAGGGGGCTGTTTGAGGCCTGTGCTGTGGTTAATGTGGCCTTATCTCAGCATCTCTTTGCACCAGGGCGGCTCCTGGGCCCGGTTGGGACCTCCACCAGCCGTAGGCTCAAAGCCTCACTCGCCTGATGTCTTGCAAAGCAATGCCACCCTCTCCCCCCTCCTCCAGGTGAAGGAATAGGAATAAGGCACCTCTGTGGCCTGAAGCCTTCCACAGCTGGGGCTGGGGCACATCTGGGCACCTGTCCGGCCTGGGGCTGTGCACATCTGGGACGTCACTGAGCCCTGATGCAGTTTGCATGCCCCCCCCCCACTGCATGCATGCGCCTGGCGGGGCATGTGGCTAGGACTGAGATATCCGCTCAACCAGCTTTGCTGGCCTCTTCCTCCAGGTGCCTGGGTTGGAACTGACATGGGGGAGGGGCACCTCAGTGTGATATTTCCTTCTGCCAGGTGGGACCTCCGCCCTCTTCTTTCCTGGAAATGCCGCCACATGGGCTGGGAGGGAAGATCAGGCCCAGATGGGTCCCAACCCCCACAGCTGAGCTCCTGGAGCCCTGCCCAGCTGGGGAACTTCCCATTCTGGTGCCAGGCACAGTTGGGGAGACACCTAGCTGGGATCCCCCTTCTGCCCCTGGCAGCCATGCACAGCTGGGTACTGCGCACATCTGGAGCGGAGCTGGGGGAGGTGGATCAGCAGCGAACAACAGTCTTTGCTCTCGTCATGGCTTCATGCTATTGTGGTGGGAGCGGTGGTTTGACTAAGGGTACGTCCACACTACGAATTTAGGTCAATGTGATAGAAGTCGATTTTTAGGAAGCAATTTTATACAGTTGATTGTGTGTGTCTCCACTAAGTGCATCCTCAGTACCATGGCTAGCATCAGCTAGTGGAGTGATGCACTCATAGCCTCATAGACTTTAAGGTCAGAAGGGACCATTATGATCATCTAGTCTCACCTCCTGCACAATGCAGGCCACAGAATCTCACCTACTCTCTCCTGTAATAAACCTCTCACCTATGTCTGAGCTATTGAAGTCCACCCCTCATGGTTTAAAGACTTAAAGGTGCAGAAAATCCTCGAGCAAGTGACCCATGCCCCATGCTGCAGAGGAAGGCAAAAAACCTCCAGGGTCTCTGCCAATCTACTCTGGCGGAAAATTCCTTCCCGACCCCAAATATGGCTATCCCACAGTCCCCGTTGCCCATTGGAACTCTGGGTTAAGCTCCTAATGCCTGATGGGGCGAAAACATTGTCGCGGGTGGTTTTGGGTACATGTCGTCAGTCTCCCCTCCCCCCCTTCCATGAAAGCAACAGCAGACAATCATTTCGCTCCTTTTTCCCTGGGTTATCCATGCAGACACCATAGCACGACAAGCATGAAGCCTGCTCGGCTCACCACTGCTGTTGTGAGCATTGTAAATACCTCATGCATTATCTTGCAGTATGTGCAGAACCTGGCTAGGAGGTGCTACCAGAAGGACGGTAGTGAGGAGGACATAGACACAGGCTTCCCTGAAAGCACGGGTGTGGCAATTGGGACATCATGGCGGCAATGGAGCAGGTAGGTTCATACCACGGAACACCAATTCTGGGCCCAGAAAACAAACACATTGTGATGGGACCGCATAGTGTTATAGGTATGGGATGACTCCCAGGGGCTGCAAAACTTTCACATGCACAAGGCCACTTTCATGGAGCTTTGTGAGTTGCTTTCCCCTGCCCGGAAGCAAAAGAATACCAAGATGAGACCTGCACTGACAGTTGAGAAGTGAGTGACAATAGCCCTCAGGAAGCTTGCAATGCCTGACAGCTATGAGTCAGTTGGGAAGCACTTTGGAGTGGCCAAATCTACTGTGGGGGCTGCTGTGATCCAAATAGCCAACAGAATCACTAATCATCTGCTATCAAGGGTAGTGACTCTGGGAAATGTGCAGGTGATAGTGGATGGCTTTGCTGCAATGGGGCTCCCTAGCTGTGGTGGGGCGATAGACAGACACACATCCCTATCTTGGCACTAGACCACCATGGCAACCAGCACGTAAACCTCAAGGGGTACTTCTCAATGGTGCCTCAAGCACTGGTGGATCACAAGGGAAGTTTCACTGACATCAGCATGGGATGGCCAGGAAAGGTGCAAGACGCTCGCATCTTCAGGAACTCAGGGCTGTTCGAACAGCTGCAGAAAGGGACTTACATCCCAGACCAGAAAATTACTGTTGGGGATGTTGAAATGCCAATAGTTATCCTTGGAGACTCATTCTTACCCCTTGCTCCTGTGGCTCATGAAGCCGTCCACAGGCAGCCTGGACACTAGTAAGGAGCAGTTCAATTATAGGCTGAGCAAGTGGAGAATGTGCATTTGGAAGTTTAAAAGCTCGCTGGTGCTGTTTGCTGACTAGGTTAGACCTCAGCGAAACCAATATTCCCATTGTTATTGCTGCTTGCTGTGTGCTCCATAATATCTGTGAGAGTATGGGGCTTTGTGCTGGGAGAGAATCTGAGCCCTGATTAGGGGAGGGGCTTCTTTGAGTAGGGGTCCTATAAAGGTAGCCAGCCATTCAGACAGCGGCACAGACAGCTGTAGTGGCACAGGAGCCAGCAAACAGAGCTGTAAACAGGGGAGTTTGAGTGGGAGTTTGCAAGAGGAGTTTGGGGAAAGGGATCCCCAAGGAGAACCAAGCAGAGGAACAGACAGATGTTGATGAACCATTAACATCCATTTAGCCGGTGATAGCTACTCCTTTGTTGTAACTGAAATGCTGGTTATTGGTGTTCTCAACATCACAACATATTTCAGTGACAGATAGAGCAATGCTTCATAACTCCACATACAATGACAGAACACAACAATCCAACAGGATATTAATGTTCAACAGATCAAGACTTTTGAAAGGATACCTCACAAGGCATACTTTGTATGACACATATTATAATTATATGTCAGTGGTGAATATGGGGGTTCCAGGGTGCTACTTCGAGGTACAGAGTGTCACAGAGGGCATGCCAAGCACAGTTCTGCTTCCCTTGATTCACAAAACAAAGAAAACAATCCTTTAGTACCCCTGCCTCCACTAACAAAGTGACTTGTGATCCAACACTGGCTGAAAGTCACCATTTGGGCAAAGCAGCTCCCTTGTGCTGAGCACACAGGCAGGGTAGGTGAGTTCATGCAAACAAGGTTGGGTCCTGAAGTCCTCTTCCCCAGATCACCACTAGATGTCAGGAGAGAGCTCATCCAGACCTTATCTTGGCTAACATGATTTTATGGCACATAAGGGGTAAAGGTTGCTTTACGGAAGGAAGGTGCATTCCCATGAAACATGGAGTGTTTATAGCAATGGACAAAACAACTGTCAATAAGACATAATATTTAATTAAAAACCCAAAGAGGCTCCAACAAGGAGCCACAATAGCTTGTGTTTTCTTCTTCACATGGCTGTGTGCTTTGGATGCAAAAACCAACCTGGCACCAAGACAGATCAGGGAATATAAGAAATGGAGCTTCACCATTAACTCTCTCATCCAAAAGTTCTGTTTAGCCGTGGTGTCAAATACATGTTATTAGCAAGTAAAAACTTATATGGTAATGATAGGAAAATGGAAAAAGAATAATTGTATTATAAAACTAAACAATTGTATAAACGATTGAATGCCCTCAATTAAAAACAAATCCAAGAAGTAGCTTAGGGTTACATCTAGTGAAAATATTGTTTCACAATAGTTAGTTGATTAACATGCCAAGTGTAAAAATTCACCAGTCTGCAGTCACTGGGGTTTGGTCAAAAATGGTTACAAATGACTCCAACGCTTTACGGTGGAGAAAGAAGGAAATTTTTAAAATGCACAAGCCTGCCAAGGTGGAGCAGCAGTGAAACCAAAGGCAGCTTGGGTGGATTCGGCAGGGGAGCTAAGATATCTGGGACTGGTCTGTTCCTCTGAAAGCAACTCACAGAGAGATGCTGTGGGAACATGACTAAGCATTCGAACAGAAGCAAGCAGCAGAAGTACTTGATCCATTAAATGAGCAATATTTGATCCCTCAGCACTTCCCCTTCTCCAGGGATGCTCCAGCCAAATCCGACGGCCCTGGCACAGCCGGCTCTGCATCTGGTCACTCGGTGGCATCTGGGCAAGAAGGTGCTGTGGACGAGGAGTCTCCTTCTGGCTTAGCTGTGGCTGGAGAAGAGTCGAGAGTCTCTGGCTGTGTCTGTCCCGGGCGATACAGCCCTTTCTGGGCCTCTGCAGGGGAAGCCAAAGCAGAAATTGACTCATTTTGAGATGCTGCCATCTGGGGCTTGGTCCTGACCCCGTCCAGCGAAGGGATGTGACGGGGGCAATGGGGATTTGCAGCTGGGGCAACTTCCCACAGCTACTGCCCCTATATCCAGCGAAGCCTCAGCACGGAGCCTCTGCAATCTCGTGCTAAAAACAGGGCCAGGTTCATAGTGCAGGCTGGGGTTTCAGTGGGGGGGCATCATCCCCTCCTGGTTCATGCTGGCCCCAGGGCAGTGCTATGGGGAGCCTCGGTGTAGGGAGAAGTATAGGAGCTTAGAAGGGAGCGCTGTGCAGGGAGCATCACTCACCTTGCCTCCTCCTCCTCAGGTACCAGCCCAGGGCCCCGACTCCCAAGGCAGCAAGGATGCTCCCAGCAATGATCACCGGCACACCAGCCTGGCCTCTGTCCTGGGAATCTGGAAATGCCCCAAGACAGACTGAGCCATGGGCCCTCCGAAGCCCCTGCCCCCAACCCGCTCCCTGCCCAATAACCCTGGACTAGCATCACCCCTCCCCCAGCCAGTTTGCCCCACCAGTCTCCACCCCCTTTATGTCTGCCCTGCAACTAGATAGCCTTCTTTCTCCCTCCCGATGTGTGAACCCCCCAGTGCTCCTTCTCTTCTTCCCCTCTCTTCTGAGCGCCCCAAAATGCTTCTCTCCACTGCCTCTTAGTATCTCTCTCTGTCTACCCATCCCTGCTGCCGCCTCAAAACTCCTTCTTTGCATTTCCTACCCATCCCTTCCCCTACCCTTTGAGTTCAACTCCCCCATTTCCATCCCCTCACTAGGAGGTCCCCATTTCCAGCTTCTCCCCACTGCTCCCCATTCCCTACCCCCACCCAATACTCACGCCAGGTCACCCTTAGCACGTCGCCACCCAGGCTGCTGTGTCTCACCACACACACATACTCTGTGGGGCTGACCCCCTCCTGCCCCAGCTTGATGGACACCTGGATCTGGAAGGTGGGGTCCCCATTTGGCCAGATCCTGCTGGTCAACTGCTGCCCCTGGGCTACCTGGCCCCCCCGTTCCCAGGTCACCTCAATGTCACGGGGATAGAACCCCGTCACGTGGCAGACGAGGCGGCGCGGCCGGTCTTGGGTCCCTGGGGCAAGGGCCACATGCACAGTGGGCTGGGCTGGGGGGCAGGTGAGAAAAGGTTATTAGTCACAGGAAATGGGATAGCTAGGGGATGTGGATTGGGAGGGAGGATCACCATCAAAGCTGTCACCTGTCTTCTGGCTGATGAAAGGCAGAGTGAGTTTGATAAAGAACCTGCATTCCTGGGGCTGGAAGAGGTTCCTCAGAGTGAAAATCTCTCCTTCGTGGTTCCAGCGCTCCGCCACTCGCCCGGCTGCTGGGTTCTCTGAGAACCAGTCGTTCTGGTCAGACTGGTACCGCAGCACGTCCTCCCCGTTGAGGGAATATCTAGTGACGGCTCGGACAGCACCGGTGGCATCGTCCAGCTCACAGGTCTTCAGGATCTGCATGTAGTAAGGCTCTGGGGGCAGAATGGCGGTGTGAGTAACTGAGCTCGGAGCTGCCACCAGGGGGCAGAGCGGGGGAGAAGTTCTCATGCCTAGAACCCAGGAGTCCTGACTCCCAGCATGTCCTGCTCTAACCCACTAGACCCCGCTGCCTCCTACCGCCAGGGAGAGAACCCAGGAGTCCACAGTCCCAGTCCCCCTCCCACCTCTAAACACTATGTATCAGGGAACTCACTCCCTTCTGGTGCACCCTTCCCCCATCTCCTGCCTATCTCCTTTTAGCTGCTCACACACGCCCTTCCAAAGCTGAGCCAAGTGCTGGGGCTCAGGGACTCACCTCCCTGTGGGGAGCTGGTGTTCACCTCCTGCACCAGGGTCTGGTACTTGGTCTCTACCCAGGAGTCCCAGGCCATGCAATCAGCCCTGCCTGCACTCCAGAAATGCTGGTCGTCCGGGTTGTACCCGTTGCGGGGAGCCAGCCTGCCGGTGTCGCTGTCATAGGCTGAGAACACCAGGTCATTCGCCTTCATCACATTCAGTCGCTTGGGCAGACCAGGGGCCACCCAGGGGGAGATGAGCTGGACCTCAGAGAGGTGGTCAACCCCTGTAGGAAGGAGAGAGACTGGTGTGGGGAAGGGGACCCAGGCCTCTGAGACAGGAACCCAAGGGAGCCTTGCAGCACCCAGCCCTGGGGAAAGAGACTGGGAAGGGGAAGGGGACCAAGGTCTCTGGGAGAACAGGGTTGCTTACCAGCCAAGGTCACAGAGCAGAGAGACAGGAGCCAGAAGGATGCCAAAACAGGTTTGGCCCGAGGAGCCATCGCCCTGGAGGGACAGTACAGCAGCTCTACAGGGTGTGGCCTGGAAGCCAGACCCAGAGAGCTGGAGAGAGGAAGCCCACTCTTCCCTGTGCTGAGCTCTTCGATGCTCTGACAGGAAACACCAGGGGGGAAACCCAAACCCACAAGATGAGCTAAGTTAAAGGAAGGCAAATCAACTGTCCCTGCCTACCCTGCTCGCTGCGT
The DNA here is from genome assembly GCA_007922305.1 of Dermatemys mawii. Classification (NCBI taxonomy): domain Eukaryota; kingdom Metazoa; phylum Chordata; order Testudines; family Dermatemydidae; genus Dermatemys; species Dermatemys mawii. The sequence goes on along the minus strand of ML677400.1, from coordinate 789,522 downwards.
CACAGAGGGGGCGAGTTACATGGACACATAGTGCCCGGTCTCCAGCAAAATCAGGGCCCGGGCACCTGGCTCCACCCATGTTCATTGCTGGGTCTTTCCCCCAGCCCAGCGCCTCTCCCCACACAGCTCCCTGCCTGCCCCCTGCAGCTCCATGCTGCTGTCCCTAACCAGCCGCTGCTGCTGGCTTCAAAGGAGCGGCCAGGGACAGGCTGAGGCTCCTTCAGTGCCTGCGGAGGGAGAAGGGGAAGAGGCACATGGCACCCTCCTCTCTCCTCCTGGCAAGCAATTCTGGCTGGAACTCCTTGAGGGGACTGTCATCTCCTTCCTAAGACTCACTGGGGTGTTTCGGTCACCAGCTCCCTGTACCAAAATGGGGAGGGTCAATGGGAAATCAGGACCCTGAGACTGACAGTCCCCAGGGGCAATGGGGAGAGGCCAATGTTCCAGGTCAGCATGTTTGACAAGGCGGGCAGGCTGAGCAGCGGCTCAGGAGGCCAGGATGGGTCCCATCCTCCGTGTGAGCTGGAATTGCCTCAGTCAGACAGAGTGGGCCCAAGCTGAGCTGGGGAACAGAGCCGTGCCAGATCCAGAGGGGCCAGAGAAGCAGCCCACAAAGCAGGTCGGTGCTGGGAGCAGAGACACAGAAGCAGCCCCCGGAGCAGACCTGTGCTGGGAGCAGAGCTGTAACAACCAGAGCCAGGGGGGCCAGGGCAGTGGCCCAGGGGGCTGGAGGTGGAGCAGCAGCAGCAGCCGTGCTGGGGCAGAGGAGCTGGAGTTGAGGCAGAGCTGGGGCTGGAGCAGTCCAGAGCCGGGTGTGGTGAGCCCCTGAGGAGAGCGAGAGGGACCCTGGACAGTGGGCCCAACACAGGGAGACGCCTCAGCCATGAGGCCCTGCAGGCCTGACTTGGAGAGGGACTGGTAGCCCTGACAGGGCGGGGGTGATGTTGGGAAGAAGGGTCCTGCCACCTTGAGCCTGAGAGCGTGTGGCCACTACCAGAGCAAGAGTCCAAGCCACAGCATCCCTGCAGCACAGCCAGGACCTGAGAAGGCAGCCTGGGAAATACAAGAACAGACTGTGAACTACCCTGACATTGCAGAGACACTGCTTGTGATGTTCCCTGCCACAGAGCAGGGTGATGTGTTTCCTTTAACCTTTCCCATTTCTCCTTATTCCTTTTTAAACTAATTGTTAATTAAATCAACAGAACAGAGAGGAGCCTTATCACTGGCTAAGGCAGTAATGGACCAACGGGCAGCAGAAGCTAAGAAACGCCCTACTATTTATGTCCCACAGGAGCAGGAGGTCACAGAGTTTGGTGGCTTCCCAACAAGACCAGGCGACATTACGGTAGAGGAGTGGGTCAAGTCTGTGAAGGCGGCTCTGCGTGTGCTAAGAGTACCTGAAGATCGTGCAGATTTCGTAGAGGAGCACCTCAAGGGCCAGGCCAAGGCCACAGTAAAGTTCATGGCGGTGGCAGATAAGAAAGATGTGGAAAAGGTATCTGAACTCCTCCAAGAAGTGTATGGAGACAAGGTACCTATTGGAACCTGACTGAAGGAGTTCTTTGAGAGAAAGCAGGAGCCTGGTGAAAATGTCTGGGCATATGCGTATGTCTGGGCATATGCGTATGAAACTGTCCTGGCATATGTGGTGGGAGCGTGGTTTGACTAAGAGTCAGCTTAGCTTCTGGTTGGGCTCTGGTCCCTTGATCCTTCTCAACTGCCCGCGTTCTCCGCCATGCGGTTGTGAGCCGGGGGGAGGGATGTGCGTCAGGGAGAGCAGATCCTGCTTGTCTGTGACAGCGTCACTTACCACAGACACCCAGACTGGGGATGGGGCAGAAACAGTGAATCTGATTCTTAACTCCTCTAAGCCAACTAGATTTGGCTGAGAGCTGGCGCCTCCTCGAGAAGAAAGGTCCCATGTCCCATTTCCCACCTTCCTGAGCCAGGCAGTGCCCCATCTTGGAGCTTGTTCACAACCAGTGTCCCGCAGAAGGGAAAGGCCCTGTGTCCCATTCTGTGTTCCTCTGAGCCAGCGAGTCCCTGTCCCTGGGACTGATCAGAGCCAGCAACCCCTATAGGAGAAAGCCCCCATGTCCCAATTCCTGCCACCCATCCTTCTGCAATATCCATAAGCCTTCTCATCTACCTTTTTTATCCATCCATCCCCAATATCCACCCTTCTGAAACAGCCACTCACATTCACAGGTACAAGGTCCAGTCTGTCTTACAAGTTTATTGAAGTTACAGTTAAAGATACGATTAGGCAAGCACATAGACATTGTATGCGGACCTATGCACAAGCTAAAAATACAATTGTACTCACGTCCTTAATGATATTCTTAAGGTCTTATGGCTGCCAGGCCAAATGATCATCACTAGAGGGATGATTCCTGCTGGAATTTCCCATAGGGAGCTTAATGTTCCTAATCTGAGCACTCTCTTTCTATAATGTGATTCCGATAATTCCCCATTTGCATTTATGGACATAGGACACCCCGCGGCTGGGGTGTGCGTTAGAAAAATTTGACTACTGGATTGTAAGCAAAAAATTATTTTTACTTCTAATTTTTTGCAATATCCTCCATGGGTCCGGTTTTCCCCATTATCTTGTGGCCTAGGGTCATTCTTTGGGAATCTATTTATGTCAAGCATTTCTTAAGCCTATGACTTACTATGGCTAAGTTAAAATCTTATAGGCCTCAGCCTGTAGGCCTTATGTTTCAGCCCCCCTTATTTTGATACTTAACACCAAATTATCGCTTGTAACCACTGATCAAGCTTATACTTCTATAATTCAACAAATTAACTCTATTCAGCATGCAGAGATTATATATGACATGGCATGTTAATTAATCATAACATTATGCAATAAATGAGCAATACACTAAAATCATAAGCTACACAGGCATCCTTCCATCTAATCATTCCTCCAGCTGCAATACCCAGCCAAGCAGCCAGCCATCCCTCTGCAGTACCCAGCTATCTGTCCACTCACACTAGAAGAGATGGCCGTTTCCCTTTAAGGGTTCAGCTTGCGCAGAGTTTTCTTGATCCAGCACTTGTATTTGCGGACTTTGGTGAACACACTGGGTGCGGACCCATCATTTGTACCATAGGACACAATGCCCTGGGCACTCCTGTCACAGACCAGCGGGCTCCCAGAGTCGCCCTGAGAAGCAAACACCAGGCATGGGGTTAGACTTGTCAAAGCAAAGGGCAGGCTGCATTCTGTATTCACGTTCCTGAAATCCAGCTCTGTGTCCACCTTCCTGAGGGCTCACCATCAAGTTACTCCCAGGAGCTGCCTGGGGTTCCTAACCCATGGCCTAGGGAACCAGCCAGCCCCTGTCCCTGATTTCTAGGATCTGGTCAATTCATATGTCTGATTTCTTGCCTCCATCCCACATGTCTTTAATCTGCTCAGTTCCCGTCTCTGATTCCTAACTCTAATTTCCAGCATCTGGCTGACTCCTGCCCTTGATTTCTAGGATCTCCTGCTGATTTCTCAGATACACCCCTAGGTTCTTGATTCAGCAATTCCCCTCTGAAAAAAAAGAACCAGAAATACTTGTGGCACCTTAGAGACTAACAAATTTATTTGGGCATAAGCTTTCGTGGGTTAAAATCCACTTCATCAGATGCATGGAGTGGAAAATTCAGTAGGAAGATATGAATAGATAGACAGACAGATAGATAGATTAGACAGATAGATAGATGGATGCAGAGTACATGAAAAGATGGGGGTCGCCTTACCAATTGTAACGAGACAATTCAATTAAAGAATGATCAGCAGGAGGAAAAAACCAGGGATGGGGGCGGTACCTTTTATAGCGGTAATCAGGGTGGCCCATGTCAAATGGTTCACAAGAAGGTGTGAGTAACAGTAGGGGGAAAATTAGCCTGGGAAAATAGTTTTCAGTTTGTGTAATGACCCAGCCACTCCCAGTCTTTATTCAGGCCTAATATGATGGTGTCCAGTTTGCAAATTAATTCCAATTCTGCATTTTCATTGGAGTCTGTTTCTGAAGGTCTTTTGTTTATATCTTCCTACGGCATTTTCCACTCCATGCATCTGATCAGCTGGGTTTTAGCCCATGAAAGCTTATGCCTAAATAAATTTGTTAGTCTCTAAGGCAGGGGTGGGCAAACTACAGCCCGCGGGCCACATCCGGCCCAAGGGCTCCTCCCAACCGGCCCCCGAGGTTCAGCTGGGAAGGCTGCTGCTGTGGCCCCTCCCCCGCTGTCTCCTTCCCCCGCGGCCTCCGTGGGCCACCGGAGCAACAGCTCTGGGGGGGCAGGGCTGCGCGACCGCATGGCCGGCTGGGGAGGCTTCTCTGGCCCCTTCCCCGCTGTCTCCCTCCCCCGCGGCCTCAGCGGGCCGCCCCAGCAACAACTCTCGTGGGCTGGGCTGCTGCTCCGGCCTCTCCCATGCTGTCTCCGTCCCTCACGGCCCCAGCAGACCATGTGAGCAGCAGCTGTGGGGAGCAGAGCTGCGGGACCGCTTGTTTGTCTCCCGGCCAGACACCGCGGTGCGCTCCGGCTGATCAGCTTGGCGGCGTGTCTGGCTGCGGGCCAGACACACTATTTTTAGTGGTGGCGGGGTAAGTGGGTCGAGGCTGGGCCAGGTCTGGGGCGGGCAGTTGGGTAAGAGGTGATGGGGCGGTGAACAGGGGGTTAGATGGCGTGTGGGAGTCCCAGGGGGCCTGTCAGGGGGCAGAGGTGTGGCTAGGGGTCACGGAGCAGAGGGGTTGGATGGGGGGGTAGGGTCCTGGGGGGTGATTGGGGGAAGGGGGTCTCTGGAGAGGGGCAGTTGGGGGACAGGAGCAAGGGGCTTAGATAGAGAGTGGGGTCTTGGGGGGTTGATTAGGGGTAGGGGGTCTTTGGATGGGGCAGTCAGGGGACAAGGAGCCGGGGAGGCTTAGATAGGGTGGTGGTGGTGGTGGCTAGGGTTGGGGGCTGTCAGAAGGGGGCAGTCAGGGGAAAAAACAGGGGGGTCATGCAGGGGACAAGGAGCGGGGAGGTTGGATGGGTTGGGAGTTCTGAGGAGGCAGTCTGGGGGCGGGACGTGGGTGGGGGTCAGAAAGGGGGCGGGGCCAGGCTGTTTCGGGAGGCACGGCCTTCCCTACCCGGCCCGCCGCACTATTTTGAACCCCAATGTGGCCCTCGGGCCAAAAAGTTTCCCCACACTTGCTCTAAGGTGCTTCAAGTACTCCTAGTTCTTTTTGCTGGTACAGACTAACATGGTGACCACTTTGAAACCAATTTGTCTCTCTGACTTCAAGCATTCAGCTAATTCCCAACCCTGATTTTCAGGATCTGTCACTCACAGTCAAGATTTCCTGATTTCCAGGAAGTTGCTGAATCTCCTCTCTGATTTCTAGAACCCGTCAAACATCCCACTGATTTCTGTCTCTGATTTCTATGCTCTTGCCAGTTCCCATGCCAAATTATTAGGAGCTATGTGTCTCATTTGAAAGAGCTACCTTGTTCTGGTCCCTGATTTCTAGCTTCCATCCTTCAGTCTTATGATCTGTCCAGTTTCGGTTCCTGGTTCCCAGGATCTGCCTGGCTCTCTATGGATCTTGACTCTCCCCAATCTGCCCAGCCCTTGCCCTGAGCACCACGTGCCCCTATCCCACACTCACGTCGAATGATGACTTATTCTCCTGGGGATCTCCCACGCACATCATCTTGGATGGGATATAGTGAGGAAACTGCTTACGCAGACACATTTCCTTGTCCATGACCTTCAGTTCCACCTCCTGCAGGGTTGGGGACAACTGGGCATTTTCTCTGGTACTAGTCAAACCCCAGCCAGCCACGCTGCACACTACCCCCTTCTTCACCTTTCTGTTGGACAGGGGGATGATGGCCACATTCTTGGTCAGCGTGGCCTTGCTCTTCAGCTGTGATGGGGGAGAGAGAGAGAGAAGGGAAATTAAACTCTTCTTGGGGGATGGATCCTGCCCTGGGGGGATGGGACTAGATGGGACCAGGTGGGGGATCCCCATGAATACTGTGAAGCACTGTGATTCCATGTGCCCACCGGAACGGGGTGATGAAACGGGGGCAGTGCCAGCAGGAATCTGAGGTCACTGTGGGCGGGGTGATGGGATGGGGGCAGTACCTGCAGAGTGTGAGGTCACTGGGGCTGTAGTGCTGAGATGGGGGTGGTACCTGCAACAGTGTGAGGTCACTGAGGGCGGGGTGATGGGATG
>ML677400.1:765404-783288 GCA_007922305.1 Dermatemys mawii | reverse complement strand
GGTACCTACAGCAGTGTGAGGTCACCGGTGGGAGGGCGATAGGGGATGGGGGTGGTACCTGCAGCAGAGTGAGGGCAGTGTGGGCAGGGGGATGGGATGGGGGCGGTACCTGCAGCAGCATGATGTCATTTTCATCTGTCTCATCATTGTATTCCGGGTGGGGGATTTGGCGACGTACCCAGATCTTCTGCCTCTCCGGTTCATCTATTTCCACATTGTGGGCCCCCAGCAGCACGGAGATGTTGCTGTGAAATACAAGGGGATGCGGGGGCTGCAGACAGGCCAATACTAGTGTGTGTGTGTGTGTGTGTGTGTGTGTGTGTGTGTAGACACTGCCTTGCACTCCGGATGAATGTACACAAGCCAGCACTGCAGGGTCTTTCCCCTGTAGGGGGAGCTGGCTTTGACCTGTCCCCAAGGTGGGGAACGGGCTGAGTCATGGGCAAGGCACGGTGCGTTTCTTACCCCAGGTGGCAGTTACAATGAGCTGCCGTCACCACCACGTCCTCCCGGATCAGGAACCCTCCACATCTTCCATCTTCATTTCCTTCTCTCTCGATTCTCACGAAGGCCATGTAGGGTCTGGAGTGAGGCCGGGCTTCCCGTCCCCCAATGATTTCCCCTGGCAAAGCCCCCAAGAGATGGAGTTCGTTCAGGCCCCCCAAGCCAGCCAGCTGGTGAACCCCTCCCCGGACCGAGATCAGGACCCCCATGGTGTCAGGCACCATGGAGACACAGATCAAGAATCCTGCTCCAGAGGGGTCCCGTACACAAAGGATAACTCCTCAATCCCATTTCACACCCTGGGGAATCCAGGCCGAAAGAGAAAGGGACTCCCTCCAGATCACGGGCGTGGAGTGGGGCAGAATTGGGAAATGAAGCCAGGATGCCCAGCCCTGCCCCCTCCCGCTCCGCAACCCCTAGAACCAGGGCCGGCACAACCACTAGGCAAACTAGGCGGCTGGGCGATGCTGCGTGGGCAGAGAAGGAGCCGCTGGTCAGGTAACAGTGGGAAGGGGAAGCTGCCCCTGCTGGCCCCCAAAACCAGCTCCGCAGAGCCGGATCAGCTCCCCCGTCGCACCTCTCCGCTGCCCGGCTGGGCACTGTTCCCCGGCTTCCTCGGCTGCCCGGCACCCACAGCGGCTCACACCGGGGAGATGGGCGGCTACCCTAGCACAGCAGACTCGGGAGGAGTTCGGCAGGCAGGGGGCCAGGGGAAGTGGGGGTTGTTTTTAGGTTCATGGTTGTTTACCCAAGCAAATGGCAGTGATCAGACTTGGCTGAGATCCGGGACAAAGATTCGTTTCTCTTTTGAAAAAGATGCCCAGTTTGGTCCCTGGTTCCCAAGGATTGCGGGGCTGATTGGTGTGGAAAGCCAAGGGGTCGCAGATTGGAAAGATCAGGACTTTTTAGGACTCTTCCCCATTAAAATGTTCGGTAGCATTCAGCTCTCGTATTCCCGTGGACGGGGTAGGGGCTGGAACGCCACAACAGGTAGCGATTATAATCTCAACTCCATTTATAAACTCACCCTGGCATCACCCCCTCCATTGGGCACCTAATCTTATGCCGTAGTTCTCTTACATCCGATCAATTTAAAGGTGGTGAGCGGAGAATTATCCAGGTTCATTTTTATGCCAACAACCACTGCTTAATAAAGCATCAATTGATGCAGCCTCATGGCAGATAGAAAAACATTATCTAGGGCATATTTTCCAGCCGAACGCATATTAATTCTAGCGAACAATGCCACGTTATGCAGTATTCATCACGGAAAGCGCATAATAAGCGATGCTTCAGTAGGAGGGGAGGGGGCACAAGGTGGAAGTTTTGCCTAGGGCGCAAAATATCCTTGTACTGGCCTTGCCTAGAACCCACTCCCCTCCCAGGGCCGGGCACTGAACCCCGGAGTCCTGGCTCCCAGCCCCCCGGCTCTAGCCACACAGGCTGCACCGATCTGCATTTCCTGTCTAGGAGTTGGCCGTTCACATCAGCCTGTATTGAGCTGCTCTGTGTCGCTTTCCACTTGGGGGATTTCTTACAAGAGCATCAACCCTCTCCTATGCCCTGCCCCATTAGCTCCCTGCCCACCTGCCCCCAGATCCCACAGCTACCCAGCTGGGTCCCTGGCATACATCGATAACGGCTCCCCAGACCCCATGGCCCTGAGGCTCCCTGGGTGGGTCCTGAGCGGGCACCAGGTCCCCTCCCTAACCCCATGGTAGCTCAGCTGGGTGCTGGGGGCATATTAATGTCCCTGGTCGAAGCATCTGACTCTGGGGAGGAGCCAGGGTTTGCAGATGGCTCCGATGGATTCAGGCTCTGCTCTCTATGTGGCTGGGGGGTTGGGGGGTCTTCCCCACGTACTCACCAGTGTGACCCCCAGGGGGCAGGGGAAAGGCGACGGGGAGCAGGAGCAGCAGCAGCAGCATCATCTTCAGAGGGAGTCCAGGGAAGTGGGTGGTTCGTCTGCCTCGAGGGTCATTTATAGACACGAGGAAGGAGAGCGGCGGCCCCCAGGTGATACTCGGCTCAGGGGAAACCACAGCCCCCAGGCCCTGCTGGGGAGGAGCTCCCACGCGGGGCATCACTCAACAGCCAGGCTGCAGAGCGAGCTGAGAGCAACCGGCTGGGCTGGGGCACCTCTGGGACGTGCACCCGAAGGGCTGGGCACAGCTGGGGCCCTGCAGCCCAGGGGTCGGGGACAGCTTACATCCCATGGCCCTTGGGGCCTGTGCACGTCCGGGGCCCTGCACTGCACCAGAGCTGGTCATATCGGGACCCCGATGCCGCCCTTACACACCAGCCTCCACCCCGGGGAGCAGCAGGAGCATGATCAGGACCCAAGTTACAATGCACCTTCCCGGACGTTTCTCTTGGCTTCACTCATTCGTTTTCCAGTGTAAAAAAAAATTGGGCACCGCTTTTTGGTGCCCCCAAATCTTGGCGCCCTAGGTGGCCACCTGGCTGGCCTAGTGGTTTCACCAGCCCTGGGCCACTGTGCCCCCTCCCTCATCAACTTGAGGCCTGTGAAGCAGGACGATGGGCAGCACTGTCATGGCCTAGCTGGGGAGGGGGCGTGTGCCTGGGGGGTGGGTTACAGGCCTGGATGAGCAGCGCGGGTGTAAGGCAGGAAACCTCAGGGCCCTGCGCTCCAGCGTGGGAGTGGGGGACCTGCCAGGGCCGCTCCGAGGACTGGGGTCCCACCGGCCCAATGCAGCTGGATGTGGGGCTGCTTCGGCCTGGCACAGCCGGGTTCCCGCTGCCCTGCCCACCTGGCCCTCTGGGGCTGGCGTCCTGTGAACAGTTGCAGCCCCGGTTAACGATAAGCCTAACGCCTGCCGGTTAACCATTTACATCTCTAGCTTGGACGCCCCCGCACACCAGCTGGGGTGGGGAGGGTGGCAAAGGGAAGGCGCCATCTGGGCCCCCTCAGCCGCTGAGCCCATTCTGGTGGGGCCATGGGCCTCGCAGGGCTGCGCACACCCCGGGCAGTGCCCTGCAGCCCTGCGGAGCCGGGGGAAGTGGCTCAGCTGCTAAGAGGAAAGGCCTCATCTGGTGTGTTGCGGTATGTGGTTAACCCGGGCTCCTCTCGGAGTCTCTCTGTGCAGCCTCCCAGCCTCGCTTGCAAAGCAGCGCCGCCCCGCTCCCTGCTCGCGTCCCGGGGAAGGAGCTAGAAGAAGGCTCCTCAGCGGCCCGGCGCCCTCCGCAGCTGGAGCTGCGGCACATCTGGGCTCTGGATCAGCCTGGAGCCGTGCACGTCTGGGGCAGAGCTGAGCCCTGATGCAGCTTGCACTGAGCCTCCCCTAGCCCCCGCTCAGTCCGCACAAGCTCCGAGTGGGGCACGTGGCTAGAGCTGAGACATCTGCTGATACCGCTTTGCTGGCCTCTTCCTCTGGTTCCTGGGTGGGCGGAGATGTGCGTGGGGGGCACAGCTCAGTGTGATGTTTCCACCCGCCAGGCCTCAGCCGTCTCCGTTCCTGGAAATCCCCTCCCTCCACATGCTGCAGGGAAGATCAGGCCCAGCTGTGGCCACAACTAGCTGGGCCCTCCCCCGTGCTCCCCACTGGCTGTGCACCACCGGGCACATCTGGAGCAGAGCTGGGGGAAGTGGCTCGGCAGCTAATAGCAGAGTCTGAGCTCTCAGCCTGGCTGGGGGCGGCTGTGGTGGGAGTCGCGGTTTGACCAGGACTCAGCTCAGTTTCCGGCCGCTGGGTCCGGCTCGGCTGCCTCCTTCCCCTGCAGAAGAGAGGTGAGGACTGGGGAGGGCCGGGAGTCAGAGAAACCGGATCCTTCTGTCGGTCCTGGCACTGGGGCCAGAGAGCGAAATGGTGAATCTGCTTCTCAACCCCCTCGTCGGGCCGCAACTATTGGAGAGGGGCCAGTGTCCCCTGAACGGGAAAGACCCTGTGTGCCCTTTCCCAGCCTGCCAGAGTCACCCATTCCCTGGCCTGGGGCTGGGTTGGAGCCAAGGCCCCCAGAGCGGAAAGGCCCCATCTCCGCCCCTCACCCACCAGCTCATGAAGGGTTGCTGGGTAGGGTGAGGTAGGATCCCACAGGGACCTGCTCCCATTACACCAGGAAGGGCGGAGAGGACTCCAGTGTGTACCTGCTCCTGGGCGTACGTTCTAGGGGGACCCATTGCATGTTTGGTCCTTCTAAAAATCTCCCCATAAACCCCACTGGGAGAGGCTGGGTGCTGAGGTTCCATGGGATCGAGCCCCAGCACTTGGCAGGAGGGGCTGGGGTTCGTAAAGGGGGGTCAGGGTGTTAGAGGCCCAGTGCCCACTGCAGCAGTGTGAGGTCAGTGGGGGCAGGGTGATGGGATGGGGACGGATCCTGCAGCAGTGTGAGGTCACTGGGGGCGGGCAATGGGATGGGGGCAGTACCTGCAGCAGTGTGAGGTCACTGGGACCAGGTGATGGGATGGGGAGGCAGTATCTGCAACTGTGTGAGGTCACTGGTGGCTCGGTGATGGGATGGGGGCAGAGCCTGCAGTAGAGTGATGTCATTGCGGGCGGGGTGATGGGATGGGGGTGGTACCTGAAGCTGTGTGAGGTCACTGGGGGCTGGGTGATAGAATGGGGGCGGAGCCTGCAGTAGTGTGATGTCATTGCGGGCAGGGTGATGGGATGGGGGTGGTACCTGAAGCTGTGTGAGGTCACTGTGGGCGGGGTGATGAGATGGGGGCGGTACCTGAAGCTGTGTGAGGTCACTGTGGGCGGGGTGATGGGATGGGGGCGGTACCTGAAGCTGTGTGAGGTCACTGTGGGCAGGGTGATGGGATGGGGGCGGTACCTGAAGCTGTGTGAGGTCACTGTGGGCGGGGTGATGGGATGGGGTCAGTATCTGATGCCATGTGAGGTTCCTGGGGCCGTGGTGATTGTATGCTGGCGGTACCTGCCGTCGTGTAAGTACCTAGGAGTGCCCAGTCTCTCCTCTCTACAGAGTCCACTGCTGTCATCTGACTGAGATTCCTCCTTGCTCTTTCCAGGTGTCCATTCCCAGGTGAAACCGCTCCAGACCGGAACAGCCCAGGTGAAGCTCTCACAGACCCTGAGACTCACTTGCTCAGGGTCTGGATTCTCTCTCGCTTCTAGCGGGTTTGCAGTGAGCTGGATTTGGCAGCCCCCAGGGAAAGGCCTGGAGTGGTTGTGCCTTGTCTATTGGGATGATGACAAACGCCACCTCGACTCCCTCAAAAACGGATTTCCCATCTCTAAAAGCGAGGTGTATTTAGACCTGCGAGGCATGGCAACCGGAGACAGTGGCACCTATGAGTGTGTCAGATACACCCATTGACACAGAGCCAAGCAGGGACTCATACGAAAAGGGGAAGCGGATTGTGACCAGCCCAGTGAGGCTAGATTAAGGGCTTGTCTACAATGGCAGGTCTCCAGCTCCTGGCTGGATCATATCAGCTATGACACAATTCTGAAGCAAAAGCGACAAAGATTCTTGTAGCACCTTATAGACTAACAGATCTTAGGGATCATGACTTTTCATGGGCTAAGACCCACTTCATCAGATGAATGCTGGGGAAATCTCCAGAGGCAGGTATAAATAGAAGGCAAGAAAGCAAGGTAAATTCAGTCAGGGAGGGTGAGGCCCATTTCCAGCAGCTGATCTGGACGTGTGAACACCCAGAGGGGAGAAACTGCTTTTGTAATTGGCGAGCCATTTACAGTCATTCACAGCTGAGCTACAATTCATCTGCAAATTTGACATCATCAGGTCTGGACTTAACAAAGAATGTGAATGGCTCGCCAGTTACAAAAGCAGTTTCTCCTCTCTGAGTGTTCACACCTCCAGATCAGCTGCTGGAAATGGGCCTCACCCTCCCTGATTGAATTTACCTTGCTTTCTTGCCTGCATATTTATAGCTGCCTCTGGCGATTTCCCCAACATTCATCTGATGAAGTGGGTCTTAGCCCATGAAAACTCATGAGCCCTAAGATCTGTTAGTCTCTAAGGTGCTACAAGACTCTTTGTCGCTTTTGCAAAACCAGACTAACACGGCTACCCCTCTGAATTCAGAAGCAAGTCTTCCCTAGCCCAGGCTGGAAGATGTCCTGTGTCGATGAAGGTTGGGGGTTAGTCACTAGGGGGCAGTGTTGCTACACAACAGAAGCAGCAGCCCATGGAATAAGGGAGGGATGAAATTGAAAGTGAAACTCAGTCCTCTCCCTGCAGCGTTTTGGGAACCAGACCACAGAAATGTACAGCTCTGACTTTTTCGTCTGCTCGCCTCTCTCTCTTGTAATTTCTCCTGTCTCTAAAGTCTTCACCATTAACCCATTCTGCACATTTATCCAGAGGAAGTAAAAAGTGAAAACAAATGATGTGTGAAAATTGTCCCCGGTGTTCATTCCCTACTCAAGTCCATCGGCGGCGACACAGAAACACCAATTTCCCTGGGAACGCCAGGATTTTACCAAATCTCCCCAAAGTGCGGTCGCACTTTTCTATTCTCGGATCTTTTTCCCAGATACCTTTTGAGGAGCGGCTACCCTGAGGTAGCCATTTTGCAGCTTTCTGCTGTATTTTCTCTTCCAGCTGGTAAATATTCGTGTCTCCTGTTGTACTTACTGTTTAACATTTGTGAGGGTGGCAGGGTCTCAGGACTTGTCCACACTGGCAAGTTTTGTCAGTGAAACTAACGTCGACACAAAAAACGACAAAAGCAAAGTTGCCAAAGTGAGTCTACATTTGCTCCCTCTGTCAACAGATGGTGTCCACATTTGGAGCACCATTGTCAACAGCATGAGCAACACACTGTGGGCACGTATCCCACAGTGCCTGGTGACACCATCTGTCACTAGGGGTTGTGGGAAAGCAGAAACAGAGAACAGCGCATCCTGGGATGCGCAAAATGTCCCATCATGCACTGCTTTGTGTCCCAGCCCTCCAATGGTTTCCAACTTCCTTTCGCGCCATTTTTCCATTTGTCAGTCTTTGTAGTGCACGAATTTAAGAAAGATGGTGGAGAAGAAACATAGAACGGAATCTGTATAGCTAGTACAGAGACTGTAGCCTTGGAAAATAATAAGAGTAGGTTCTGACAGGAGGGAAATCTCATGACAGGCTCAACTGGTTGTTTGTTCATTTCTCTGGAACATCAATAACCCTCTGTCCATCTTTCCTCTGCAATATCCAGCTGTCTGTCTTATCTGCCACATCCATCCCTCCAGCTACCCTTCTGCAATGTCCATCATCCATCCATCCATCCATCCACACACCTTTCTGTAATGTCCATCATCTATCCATTCATTCATCATTCTGCAATATCTACCCTGTGATGTTGCACTTCATATTCTTGATGGAAATATGTGAATATGAATATAACGTAGCTGGAATATGCTTTATGCAATGTGCTTCATGTGATATATCATTGGAAAGGTTATAATTGACTGAATGTGTTCATCCTCTTTAAATGCATGCATCATTTCTATACCTGAAGTTAGAAATACGAAGTGTAAACCTGTGTTACTAATGTAGTTAAGCTAAGTGAGGGCCATTAATGATACTTCAGGAGCTTGTTGATCCTTTGGCAAGAAACAATGAACTGTAAATGCCCCACGTGACATCCTTAGAGGGTCCAGCCTGTCACATACCCATCATACATCCTTCTGCAACAACCATCTGTCAATCTTCTCATCCGCCATGTCTATCCATACATCCTTCTCCAGTATCTATCAATCACCATCCATCCTTCTTTGGTAGCCATCTGTCCATCTTCCTGCAATATCCATCCATCCTTCCATCCATCCATCCATCATCCATCCAGACTTCTGCAATAACCATAATCTTCTCATCTACCTTTTCTATCCATCCATCCATCCATCCATCCATCCCCAATAGCCATTAATCCAGCTCTCCATCTACCCTTCTGCAATATCTATCCATCTGTTGCCTTTCATTTAAGATCTCTAGGAACACACAAAGACCAAGGGTAGTGACCAAACAAGGTATCATTTGTTTTACAAGTTTTATTAAATTTGTAGGTAAATTTATGATTACTCAAGCATACAGAAATCCTGTAAAGACGTAGGCACAGGTAACAAATACAGTTATACTCACATCCTTACTTATATTCTTAAGATCTGATGGCTGCCTTGCCCATGATGGTCACTAGAGGGATGGTTTCTGCTGGAGTTTCCAATAGGGAGGTCAATTTTCCTAATTTGGGCACCTTCTTTTCATAATGTGGTTCCGACTATATTTCATTAGCATTTAGGCACATCATGCACCCTGTGATTCGGGCATGTGTTAGAAAACTGTGACTACAGGGGTTCTTGTAAGCAAAAGAATTACTCTGACCGTCTTTTCCAGTAATCTTGTTGCATAGGATCATTTTTGGGTCACTTCTGTCAAACGTTTCTTAAGCCTACGCCCTAGTACGGCTAAGCTAAAATCTTACAGCCTGTAGGCCTTGTGCTGAGCCCTTCTTACTTAGACACCTAATACCTAATTATACCTTCTAACTACTGATTAGTCGTACGCTTCTATAATCCTACAACTTCACTCTAGTCAGCATACAGAGATTATATATGACATGACATATTAGTTAATCATCACATCGCACAATAAATGAGTAATCAACTAAAATCATTGGCTACATGTCCGTCCATCCATCCATCCATTTGTCATACCCATCCAGCCATCCCTCTGCAGTACCCAGCTATCTCTCCGCTCATAATAGAATCTCTAAGGCTTCAGGTCATGCAGAATTTTTCTGATCCAGTGAACATATCTGGAGACCTTGGTGAACACCCTGGGTGCGGATCCATTATTTCTGCCGTAGGATACAATGCCCATAGCTTTTCCATCACAGACCAGGGGGCCCCCGGAGTCGCCCTGGGAAGCAAACACCGGGCACAGGGTTACTGATGTCCAAGCAAAGGGCGGGCTGCATTCTCTATTCCTGGTCCTGAAATCTAGCTCTGTATCCCACCCTACAGTCCAGTCATCCAGCTGTCCCTGATTTCTAGGTTCTGCCCAGTCCAAGGCCCTATTTCTGGTATACAGCCCAGATTTCTTTAACCTGCTCAGTTCCTGTCCCTGATTCCTAACCCCCCTTTCCAGCCTGCTCTGGGTTTCTAGGATCTCGTGCTGATGTCTCAGATCCATCTCCGAGTTCTTGACTCAGCAATTCCTCTCACTGAGTCCTATGGGTTTCTAGGATCCATCCCTCCTTATTAAGATCCATCCCCAATTTCCAGGGTGTGGCTGACTCTGTTGTCCCCAATTTCTAGAAACCAGAACATCTAGCTGAGTTGTGTGATCCAGCTAGTTTCCATCCCTGGTTCCCAGGATCTGCCTGGCTCCCTGTGGGTCCTGACTTTCCCCATTCTGCCCAGCCCTAGCAGTCTCCAGTTACAGCAGCACCTTCCCCCGGGCACCGCGTGCCCCTGTTCCACACTCACCCGAAATGACGCCTTCCTCTCCTCTGGGTCCCCCACACACAGCATCTTGGCAGGGTTGAAGTACTGATAGGGCAAGGACATGCAGATGTCCTGGCCCATTACCTTTAGTTCCACCTCCTGCAGGGTCGGGGAGGGCCGGGCATTTGCCTCAGCACTGGTCTGGCCCCAGCCCGCCACGCTGCACAGCGTCCCCTTCGTCACCTCTCGGTTGGACAGGGGGATGGTGCTCACAGCCTGCGTCATCCTGGCCTCGTGCCTCAGCTGTGATGGGGGAGGGAGAGAAGGGAAGTCAAACTCCTCTCGGGGGCTAGATCTGTGCTGGAGGGATGAGGCCAGATGGGACCAAGTGGGTCATTGTCATGACAACTGTGCACCAATGTCATGCCATGTACCACCTTGAGGCAGGGTGATGGGATGGGAGAAACCACCAGCAGTGTGACGCCACTGAGAGCAGGGTGATGGGATGGAGATGGTACCTGCAGGAGTGTGAGGTCACTGGGGGCGGGGTGATGGGATGGGGTTGGTACCTGTAGCAGTGTAAGGTCACTGGGGGCGGGGTGTTGGGACAGGGCTGAACATGAAGTAATGTGATGCCCCTGGAGGCAGGGAGATGGGTTGGGAGCTGTTCTGCAGCAGTGTGAGAACATTGGGGGTGAGGGGATAGGAGGGGGCGGCACCTTTAGTAATGTGAGGTCACTGAGGGTGGGACAATGGGGTGGGGGTGGTACCTGCAGCAGTGTGAGGTCATCGTGGGCAGGGCAATGGGATGGAGGCGTTATCTGCAGCAGTGTGAGGTCACTGGAGGTGAGGCAATGGGATGGGGTGGTACCTGCAGCAGTGTGAGGTCACTGGGGGTGGGGTGATGTGATGGGGACGGTACCTGAAGCAGCATGATGTCATTGTCAAGTGTCTTTTTGTTGAACTGCGGGTGGGGGATCCGGCGGTGCACGGGGATTTTCTGTTGACTCCATTCCTGTTCCACAATGTTATGTGCTCCCAGTTTGACAGTGATCTCGCTGTTAAAGCCAAGAGAAATCCCTGGGGTGTTAGAGGCAGGAGTATGTGTGAGGTGGGGGATGGGCACAGCTGGGTCTGACTCATGAACAGTGACCTTGAGGGACAGGGCACCCTGGGGCTCTCAGGTTGAGATCTTGGACTCGGCTTCTGGCTTGCACCAATTTAAATACACATCGCCAGCTCCCATCCAGCTCCAGGGCTGGGAACCAAGTGGCTTAGGAGAGTGGGAAATGGCACAAGGGACCTTTCCCCACTAGGGGGCACCAGTGCTCCACAAAGCACCTTCCTGGTGGCATTGGGGTCCCAGCCTATGTCTCCGCCAGCTCCTTATGCTGCTCCCCTGAGCTGTTTCACCCCTGGGTCTCAGCTCCCCTCCACTCCAGTGGCCCCTCTCCAGCTAGATCTACACAGGGGTCTATGCCCAGCTCCGTCCAGCCCTGAGCTCTGCAGAGCTGTTCTGGGGCAGTGTGCCCCAACCTGCCCCAATCAGTGCAATGGGCCAGACCCTAGCTGGGGTAAATGGACCATAGCTCTATTGGGGTCAATGTGCTGATCGCAGATGAGGTCAATGGACCATAGCTCCATTGATTTACCCAGTGTTGAGTCCGGACCATGGATTGCAGAGACCCTTGGAAACTCACCGACGCCTCCTGAGCAGATCAGACCCCTGGGCTCTGATCTCCCAGCCTGTCACACTCACTGCTCCTTCCCTGCAACCCACGATGGCATCAGAGTTCCCGGCTCCCCCATCACCTGCTAACCCCAACCTGCCCCAACATCCCCAGCACAGAGGCGCTTACTCTCCATCGCAGTGAGCGGCCGTCAGCACAAAGATCTTTGCCACCAGGAACCCTCCACAACGAACTCTCTTGCCTCCACGTTGTATATCCAGATAAGCCATGTAGGGTCTGGAGTGGGGCTTGGCTTCGTGTCCCCCGATGATCTCACCTGGGGGAGACCAGGTTCATATAAAGAGCCCCATTGTCTCCCTGGGCCAAGCTGGATCTGAGCTCCCGCTCCGGATGAGGAGTCCCCACAACCTTAACGTGCCCCCTGTGATGCTCCCCCATGGGATGCCTGTAGCAGGATCTCTGTCACCTTCTTAGCTCTGCCCCAGACAGGACACCCCAAGGGGCTGGAGGGTAAATCTGAAGCTGAGTGGAAAATTGGCACCAAATGCACCAGGAGCGGATCAGTAATCGCCCTGCCTTGAGTTAACGGCTTTGGGGGTGAGGTCACCCCAGATTAGTCCAGGCAGCCTCCAGAAGGGCTCTGGCAGGTCCTTTGTGGATGCTTTTCCTTCTCCATCGGCCAGAGCTGCGCCAAGCCTGACTGTCCAATTATTTGGGGTCCAATGGGAAATGGTGGTTTTTGCTAATGGCGTTTGTACTCAGAAAGTCTCTTCTCAAACCCGTCTGAATTCCGGTGGGGAAACTCAGTCTTCCCCCCTAGTGGGGGGTAATTTTTAGGTGAAAAATTTCACCTTTGGGTCACTGTAAAAGAAACACTTTGGGAGTGGAGTGTTCCCGTGGAAAAATAAAAAACCCATTTGCGATCAGCTCTGAACAAGTCTCCACCCAGGTGAGTAGATGTGTTGGAAAATCCCCTCTTTATGAACCAACCAATCATCCACACACCTCGTCTGAAACCAGAAGTACACAGTCAGGCAGCAGCAGAGACCAACAAACAGAAAGCAACTACCGGCCTGTGCTAAACATAAACTACTCAACAAGCAAATGGAAAGTTTCAAGAACGTGCTTTGGCACGCGAAGGAAATGGTTTGGGTGGTTGCTTCGTTTCAGTTAAGATGGATAAAATCAGAAGCAGGGCTGGCTCTAGGCACCAGCGGAGGAAGCAAGTACTTGGGGCCGCACATATTAAGGGGTGGCATTCTGGCCATTCTTGGGGTGGCACATTCCAGCTCCCCCCACCTTTTTTTTTGCTTTGACGGCGTTGTGGCTAGAACCGGCCCTGACCAAAAGCAGCAATGTTCAGTTGTCAACTTTTGAAAGGACCAGACGACTTTGTTCAGAGTTAGAAACAATCTCCCCTCCCCAGCTGCTCGTAACTCTGAGCTTCTCCTGTATATGCATTAGCATGGCACTGAGATCGGGACACCCAGTGTGCCGGTTGCTGCACAGACCTGGACTGAGATCGGGGTTCCCCCATGGTGCCGGGTGCTGCACAGACCCACAATCCCTGCCCCCAAAGAATGTTCCGTTCAAACAGACACGGATAGAATCATTTTTCTCAGTCTACAAATGGGGAAACTGAGGCCCAGGGAGATTGTTCTAAGGGGTATGAGTGCCCAGTTCCCAACCACACTCTGTGAAACTCCCAGTCCCAGCAACAAACCCAACATCCCCACAGACAGCCTGTGTTGAGCTGGGAAATTATCCCATATTTCTCGGGGCCACGCCCTGTGCCTTAGCCCCACGGCTGGCCCCCCTGTCTGGGGCAGGGTTTGACAGTGGGGTCCCAAAAGAGCCCATGGGGGCTGGGCCACTCAACGCCTTGGGCCTCTCTGAGAGCCCCAACCACACCCAGGAGAGGCTGCAGGGTTCGATACAGCCCTCTTGTCCCCATCAGGAGCAGGGGAGACACCTGCCCAAATCTATCCCTGCCAGGCGAGGACCCTGCACCCCATGGGCTCTGCTCCCCCACATAGAATCTCAGGGTTGGAAGGTACCTCAGGAGATCATCTAGTCCAAGCCCTGCTCAAAGCAGGACCAATTCCCAATGAAACCGTCCAACAGATTTTTTGCCCCATATCCCTAAGCGGCTCCCTCAAGAATTGAGCTCACAACCCTGGGTTTAGCAGAACAATGCTCAAACCACTGAGCTGTCCCTCCCCCAAAAATAACCTGGGCAAAACGCGGCCACCCTGTGCAAAAGTAGGACCCCCCGCTGGGCGGGCACAAAGCACCAAACATTCAGTTAACAGCTGAACCCGCTAACTGATTGCACCACAGAGACCAAGCTGGCTCACCTCCCTGAGACATGCGAGGCAGGAGAAAGGCTACAGGAAGCAGGCCCAGGATGAAGAGCTGCATTGCCAGAGCCATCCAGCGATGGGCACGGAGCCTCTGCTAGCCCCTGGGGGCTATATGCACCAGACCAGGGGAGGCGGGCAGGGCCTGGAAACCACAGGGGCACGTACACTTCTGCCTGGAAACTCCCACCCCGGATGGGCCAGAAGCAGAGACACCCATCTGGGGAAGCCTCAGGTCACAGCTCCACCCACCTTCGGGGGGTAGGGGTGAAGGTTCTTTCCTTGCTCGGTTGGGCACTGGGCATGATTGGGGATGTGGCTAACACCTCTCAGCTCTACCAGAGGTGTAAGAAATGCCCCTGAGCTTTTCTGCAGCAACATACCCAGACCCATCGATTTCAAGGCCTGGAGGGACCATGCTGACCTTCCAACCTGACGCTCTCGGCACCCCAGAGCCAGAACCCACCCTGTGACTTGTGACTCCACCGTGGTCTCAGGTCCGTTTTTCCCCTGGCTCCTTGTTCAACATTTGCACCTTAACACATTGCTGTTATTTGCATTGGGGTAGAATTGGAGATTGATCCTGCTTTGAGCAGGGGGTTGGACTCTAGAGCCTCCTGAGGTCCCTTCCAACCTGAGATTCTATGATGATCTTGATTGTGATCTGGGTCCTCCCATTGTTCTGGGAGATCCATAACCCCTGCCCCAAAGAGGGTCCAATTCAAACAAACACAGGCAAAATCATTCTTCTGATTTTAGCTATGGGGAAACCGAGGAGCAGAGAGATTGTTCCTAATCCTGCAGAAAGATCCCTGTTCCCATCAGCATTCCATGAAAGTCCCAGCCCCAGGGATTGGCCCAAGATATCAACAGGGAGTCTGGCTTGAGATAGATTTCTTCGGTCCCAGCCCTGACGTTGTGCTTCATGTGCTTTATGAAAATATGCTTCTGCATATGACGTAACTGGAATAAGCTTTATTTTAACTACCCCTTGTATGGTATTAGATGCTTATGATCTCCTGAGTGTGTTCATCCTATTGGTTTGCCTACCTTATTTCTATGTCTGGAGTTAGGAGAATAAGACATAAACTTGAATTACTGATGCAAACATGTTAAGTGGAAGCCATCAAAGGTGTTTCTGAAACAATGAGTTGTGAATGGCCTTTGTTACTTGTACGCCATCCTGTGTACCTGTGGGCCAACCCAGGAAGAATGGAGGCTGGGGTCTTAGTGAAATCCATCTTGAAGCTGATACTTTCTCAGAATGTGGTGGGATCTCACACAAAGGTTTCCCACCTGAGGGAAGTTCTGTATAAAGTGGGGGAAGCAAACAATAGGTGTCTCCAGCTGGCTTAAGAGAAACCACAGGGGCACGTTTCCAGCCTCCCCACCCCACAGAGATACCTGGAAACCAAAGGACTGTAACCACCTGGATGCACCTTGTTCATGGTTTGCACAGGCCCCTAGAGATGCTCATGGGCAGATCAGACCCCCGAATTGCTCTTTCCCTGTAACCTAGGATGGTGTGGGAGCTCCAAGCTCCCCCATCACACCAACGCCCGACCTGCCCTGACAGAAGAGCCGGTCTGAGGAGAGAAGTGTGAAAAAGGTGGGCTGGATTAGCCTAAACCGCAGGCTGAATTGGGGCCTGATTAATCTCAACATTAGTGGTGTGGAGAGTGCGGGGGTTTGTGGAACATCATTCCACCTTCTGTGGGAGAGGAGGTACTGAGTTTGGATGGCCTCTACCTCTGGAGAAGGGGAACCGATCTCCATGGGGACAGGCTGGCTAGAGGAGTGAGCAGGGGATTAAACTCATAACCAAAGAGGAGGGTAAAAAGAGGGAAGACATGGGCTCTCAGCACAAATTCGGGAAATTAATGAATCAAGGAACCCAATGATATGACGAGAAGAAATTCTTGACTTGCCTCTGCACCAGAGCGAGGAGTCTGAGGAACAAACACGAGGAACTGGAATTGCTCCTCTAGGAGCATGACTTTGCTTTAGTTGCCATGACTGAAACCTGGTGGGATGATTCTCCTGAGTGGAGGATTAAAATCCACGATTACCAGCTCGTCAGGAAGGATCAAGTGGACAAAAGAGGAGGGACGTGGGCTCAGTGTTGAAAATGGAACCACCTGTTGCCAAGGCATTGTAACTCAGAGGAAAAGGATCCTGGAAGCGCATGGAGCAATGTGCTACCAGATAAAGCACCAGGGAGAGTATTAATTGGTGTCTGCTCTAGACCATCACATCACACTGGGGAAGAGGATCCCCCACTCCTTGCTCACCTATCTATAATGTGTAGGAAATAATCCATGTGATCTGTCCTAGTGCCAGGCCCACTGCATTGATTACAAGCCCAGACTTCCCCTCTGGGGGTCAATTCTCTCCTGGTCCTGGCGGATGCAGCGGCTGCTCTGGATTTTGAGGGTCATGTTGCTCCCTCATTTCCAGAATCACTTTTTTTTGTTAACTTCATTTTTATTCAGTGCTGGCTACAAAGCAGGGAGAGAAACAGGCCGTGGCCGGGCAGGGAGCGGAGGTGGGAAGGAGGCGATCAGCGTTAGTGATTGATCTACCATGAGTTTGTCTATCCTGCTCTTAATAAACTCTAATGATGGAGATTCCACAATCTCCCTGGGCAATTTATTCCAGTGCTTAACCATCCTGGTTACTTTTTCCTAATGTCCAGCCTAAATCTTCTTTGCTGCAATTGAAGCCAATTACTTCCTGTCCTGTTCCCAGTGATTAAGGAGAACCGTTTATCACCCTCCTTTTAGGCATTTGAAGACTGTTCTCATGTCCCCCTCAGCCTTCTCTTCTCCAGGCTAAACAAACCCCGTTTTTCCAATCTTTCCTCATAGATCATATTTTCTAGTCCCGTCATCATTTCTTGTTGCTCTCCTCTGGACTTTCTACAATTTCTCCACCTCTTTCCTGAAACACGGTGCCCTCAGCTGGACGCAACATTCCAGTTGCGGCCTAATCAGTGCTGAAGAGAGCAGAAGAATGATTTCTCATGTCTTGCTTACAACACTCCTGCTAATACCTCCCAGAATGATGTTTGCTTGTTTTGCAACAGGATTACATTGTTGGCTCATATTTAATTTGACCCCAGATACTATGACCCCAGATAATTTTCTGCCGTACTCTTCCCAGGCGGTCATTTCCCATTTCCTATGTGTGCAACTGATTGTTTATTCCTACATACAGAAATTTGCATTTGTCCTTACTGAATTGTGGCCTGTTTATTTCAGACCCTCTCTCCAGTTTAAGATCATGGTAAATTCTCATTCTGCCCTCAAAAGGACTCACAACCCCTCCCAGCTTGGTATCATCCACATACGTTATCAGTGTTCTCTCTATGTCATTATCTAAATCACTTACGAAATTATTGAATAGAACCTGACCCAGGACAGGTCTCTTTGGGACCCTACTCAATGTGCCCTTCCTGCTTGGCTGTGAACCACTGACAACTCCTCTCTGGGAACGGTTTTCCAACCAGTTGTTCAGCGCCTTTATAGTAGGTTCATCTAGGCCACATTTCCCTAGTTTGTGTATAAGAAGGTCATATGAGACAGTATCAAAAGCTTTACTAAAGTCAAGGTAAATCAGATCTACTGCTTCCCCTCTATCCAGTAGGCTTGTTACCCTGTCAAAGGATGCTGGGTTACTTACAATCTGAGTGTTGGATTATTTTCTCCACTCTCTTTGAAGGTACCAAACTAAAGATGACTGGACTATCATGCACTGGGTTGCCCTGATTCTCTTTTTATAGACAGGTACAGTCTTTGCCCTTTTCTAATCTTCTGGAATCCCTCCTGTCATCCATGAGTTTTAAAAGATAATAAAAAATGGCTGAAAGAGAGAGAGAGAGATGTATAGATGGATTTTATGGGGATAGATAGATAGATAGATAGATAGATAGATAGATAGATAGATAGAT
>ML677400.1:706133-765394 GCA_007922305.1 Dermatemys mawii | reverse complement strand
GATAGATAGATAGATAGATAGATAGATAGATAGATAGATAGATAGATAGATAGATAGATAGGTGTCACGTTATTGAAATTATCTGGGATCATACAGACCATTGGTGCAACCAAGGTCCTGTAGTGGCACCAAATATTAGGTAAAGAGGGTTATATAAGGTGTCTACGACCAGGTTATGATCTGCTGATTATGAGTATGCTATCTGTATGTGTGTATCATTTTTGTAGTTGAAGTTATGAATATTGACTCTATACTGTCTGTCTTTCCAAATATTGTGCTATGCTGTTGGGGACCTTTCAGAGCCCTTGGTGTTAAGCTTTGCTTGCCATGCTTGATGGCCCATTAAGGACTATCAGCTATACAATGGACCCACTAAGGGAAGGCAGACACATCCTATGTCTTAGCAAGGGGGGCAGGAATTGCCCAAGTGACTCAGACTCCATTTTGCTGTAAGTTTCCGCAGCGAAGGACAAAGAACATTCCTGCACCTGGGAAGGATATAAAAGGGTGGTACCCCATCTCCATTTTGTCTTCAGTCTGCCACTTTTACCCTGGAGGAAGTTTGGCCAAAGGATTGCTGACCCAGCCCTGCAGGGGCTGTATTCCAGAGACTTTGATTTGAACCTGCAGTTTATTCTACAACTGATGCAAGGGATTTGCCTTTACTGCATGTATTTGATCTCCTTTAACCATTCCTAACCCTCACCTATATCTTTTTCCTTGTATAATAAACCTTTAGATTTTAGATTCTAAAGGATTGGCAACAGCGTGATTTGTGGGTAAGATCTGATTTGTATATTGACCTGGGTCTGGGGCCTGATTCTTTGGAATTGGGAAGAACTGTTTTCTGTTATTGGGGTATTGGTTTTCATAACCATTTGTCCCCAGGACAGGTGGCTGCTGGTGGTGATAGTGGGAAACCGGAGTGTCTAAGGGAATTGCTTGTGTGACTTGTGGCTAGCCAGTGGGGCGAAACCAAAGTCTTTTCTGTTTGGCTCGTTTGGTTTGCCTTTAGGGCAGAGAAACCCCAGCCTTGGGCTCTAGTTGCCCTTTTGGAAGCAATTTGTCCTGATCTGACACTCTCAGTGGGTCACGCCAGGAACAGCACCATCACAATGGGGTAGATAGATAGATAGACAGACAGACAGACTGACTCTGGACTTGCATTGCTGCTGAGATCCCTGTTGTCATTTGGGAACTAAGCATAATTTAAGGGGTTTGATCTGCTCAGGGGGCATCGGTGAGTCTCTAGGGGCCTCTGCAAACCATGGTCCAGAGCCAGTGCTGGATAAATCAACGGAGCTACAGCTAGCTGGGCTCTGGCCCATTGCCCAGATTGGGGCAGGGAGGGGCTTGCAGCCTCAGGGCGGCTCTGCAGGGCTCTGAGCTGGGGGAGCTGGGCTTGGACCCTTGTCAGGATCTAGCCGGGGAGGGGACACTGGGCTGGAGGGGAGCTGAGCATGGGGGTCTGGGAGGACAATGGGGAATGAAGATTCTCAGGGGAACAGCACAAGAGGCTTCTGGAGACACCGGCTGGGATCCTAAAGCCACTGGGTGGGTGTTTTCTGCTGCAGCCCATGGTCCTGGAGGGGAAAGGCCCCCTGTGCCATTTCCCACCCTCCTGGGCCAGCCAGTCTCCAGCCCTGGGGCGGGATCGGAGTGGACAATGTCTACAGTGGTAGATATGGTTTTGCAGGTCAGAAGCTGAATCCGAGATCTCGGCCCGAGAGCCCCAGGCTGCCCTGTCCATGTCACTGTTCATGAATCCGACCCACGTGTGCCCATCCCCATCTCAGGTACAGTCTGCCCCAGTGCCCCATGCATTGCGCTCGGCTTTTACAGCGAGATCACGGTCACGCTGGGAGCCCATAACATTAGTGAACAGGAACAGAGCCAACCAGAGATTCCTGGACATCGCCAGATCTCCCTGTCACAACTGAGAGCACTAACAATGGTGTCATGCTGCTGCAGGTACCATCCACTTCCTGTCCCTGGCTAGACTCAGCCATGGTCTCACTTGGCTTTGGGTGTGAAATGTAGGTCGGGGTTCTCAGCCTTGGGCCATGGCTTGGTCAGGGTAAGCCCCTGTTGCGCTGTGAGATGCTTGTTTATCTGAGTGTCCACAGGTACATCCACTCGCAGCTCCCACTGGCTGCGGTTCGCTGTTCCCAGCCAATGGGAGCAGCGGGAAGTGGAAGGGGCGGGGGCAGGGGAAGGGCAGGCCCATCAGGCAGAGGAGAAGTGAGGTATACATTTTTAACAGTGGGGGTCATTAACCATTGGAACCACTAGCCAAGGGTCAAGTCATCACTGACAATTTTTATCTCAAGACTGGATAATTTTTTCCTAAATAGTCTGCTCTAGGAATCACTTTGGGAAAGTTCTCTGGTTTGTGCTATAAATGAGGTCAGACTAGATGATCATTGGTGGTCCCTTCTTGTCTTAGCATCAATGAATTTAGATGGATGGAAGGATGGATGAATAGTTTACGGGGATGGATGGAAGTTTATGGGGATGGGTGGATGTACAGATGACTGGGATGGAAGGATGGATGGATGAACGGATGGATGCACGGATGGATAGAAGGGGATCAGTGCATGTATGGATTTGCATGGGCATGGAAGGAAGTATAGGTGGCTCAGATGGATGCATGGATGGAGGGATGGTAGGGCAGGGAGGGATGGGTGGATGGAGGGATGGTAGGGCAGGGATGGATGGGTGGATGGAGGGATGGTAGGGCAGGGAGGGATGGGTGGATGGAGGGATGGTAGGGCAGTGATGGATGGGTGGATGGAGGGATGGTATTTTCCACCATAAGAATTACCCTCCTTATTAAGCCCAACCTAACCTGAAATAATAACTCAGAATTAAATCAACATCAACAAACAAACAAATAAGTTTGAACAACTCAAAATTCAGAAGAAAGAAAGAAAGAAAGAAAGAAAGAAAGAAAGAAAGAAAGAAAGAAAGAAAGAAATGTAGGACCGGATGGGACCTCGATACATCATCTAGTCCAGTCCCCTGCAATGAGGTGGGTCTAAGTATTATCTAGACCATCTCTGACAGATGTTTGTGGAACCTGCTCTTAAAAATCTCCAATGAGCGCAACTCCACAACCACCCTCGGCAGTTTGTTCTCATGGTTTACCACCCTGACAGTCAGAAATTTTTTCCTAATGTCTAACCTAAAACTCCCTTGCTGCAATTTATGCCCATTGCTTCCTGTCCTGTCCTCAGCGGTTAAGGAGAACAATTTATCACCCTCCTATTCATAATCTTTTAGGCATTTGAAGACTGTTATGTCCCCATCAGGCTTCTCTTTTGCAGACTATATAAATCTTTTTTTTTCAGTCTCTCCTCAAAGGTCATGTGTCCTAGTCCTTTAATCACTTTTGTTCCTCTCCTCCGGACTTTCTCCAGTTTCTCCGTATTGTTCCTGAAGTGGCATGCCCTCAGATGGACACAATAGTCCAGATGAGGCCTAATCGGTGCTGAGTACAGACAAAGAATTTCTTCTCATATCTTGCTTACAACACTCCTGCTAATACATCCCAGAATGACGCTCGCTTGTTTTGCAACAGGATTACATTGCTGGCTCTAATTTAGTTTTTGATACCCCATGACCCAGATACTTTTCTGCAGAACTCCTTCCCAGGCAGTCAATTCCTGTGTGCACAACTGATTGTTCCTTCCTAAATACAGAGATTTGCATTGGTCCTTATTGAATTGTGTCCTGTTTATTTCAGACTAACTCTCCAGTTTGTCAAGATCAGTTTGAATTCTAACCCTGTCCTCCAAGGCGCTCACAAACCCTCCCAGCTTGGTATCATCCGCATACTATATAAGTCTACTCTCTATGCCATTATCTAATCATTATGAAGTCATTGACTAGAACCTGACCAAGGCCAGATCCCTGCAGGACCCATCTCATTATGCCCTCATGCTTGGCGGTGGACAACTGATAATGACTTTTTGGGAATGATTTTCCAACCAGTTGAGCACCTGTGTATATAAATGCATCTTACGTCTGTATGTTCCATTCTATGCATTCGATGAAGTGGGCTATAGCCCACGAAAGCTCATGCTGAAATAAACTGGTTAGTCTCTAAGGTGTGATAAGGTTCATCTAGGCTACATTTCTCTAATGTGTTTATGAGAAGATCATGCGAGATTGTATCAAAGGCTTTACTAAAATCCAAATAAATCACATCTACTGCTTCTTCCCATCCGCTAGACTTGTTACCCCGTCAAAGGATGTTAGGTTGGTTAGACACGATTTTTTCTTGAGAAATCCATGTTAACTCCTACTTATCACCTTCTTTTCTTTTGGGTGCTTACAGTCTGAGTGTTGGATTATTTGCTCCATTCTCTTTCCAGGGACCAAAATATAGAGGCATTTCATGAGGGTGTGCATGCAGGGAATTTTATTTATATATTTATTTTAAAGGCACCGCACTCTGC
Organism: Dermatemys mawii; assembly: GCA_007922305.1. NCBI lineage: Eukaryota > Metazoa > Chordata > Testudines > Dermatemydidae > Dermatemys > Dermatemys mawii. The sequence continues at coordinate 760,934 of ML677400.1, read as the reverse complement.
ACTGAAAGCCACTTTTTTTTTGGAGACATTAGGGTGTTCCTGGGCACACCCTTTGCATGTGCCTGTGTCTAGAGGTCTGGTCTATAATTCCCTGGATTGCCTTTATTCCCCTTTTAATAGACAGGACCTGTCATTGCCCTTTCCCAGTCCTCTGGGATCCCTCCCGTTGTCCATGAGTTCGGAAAGATAATCACAAATGTCTCAGGGCTATAGATGGATACAGAGGTAAAGAGACAGAGGGAGAGAGACAGACAGACAGACCCTGGACTTGTACTGCTGCTGAGATCTCTATCGGCCTTTGGGGGCTGAGCATAATTTAAGATCTGGCCCCACAGTTTCTCTCGGATGAAGAGGTTGCTGAAGGATTTTAATCCTGCCTTTGGCATCCCCGGGGTGCCCCACAGCCAAACCCAAGAGAACCAAGATCTTCCCTACAGCAGCTTCTCTCCCATCCCAGCTGGTGCAGATTTCTCCAGCAAAATGTTATTTTGACCCAACAAGTCCCATGAGCTCCCCGTGCGAGGCAGCAGCACAAGGACTCGTGCCATCCTTGGCTGTGCAAACAGGGCCATGGTGAGCAGGAGCAGGGAGGGTGTTTTCCTGAGAATCCTGGGATCCTGCATCTGTTTGGGGGGTGGGGGGAGAGATGGACGTTTTAAAAGGGCTGGCAGCAAACTGAAGATGGGGCAGGACGGGGCCAGGCCAGCGGTTGGAGGGCTGGAGAGAACGTCTGGCAGGGAGATACTGGGAGAGCTCAGCTCACGTTGTTTGGCTTCCTGGGGAGGTGCCAGCGCTCAAGGTACAAGGACCTTCCGGGGAGATGAAGCCGAGTTCCAGAAATCTCTTCAATCGAACGGGGAACGGCAGAGCCAGATCCCATCAGGATCACTGAAGTCCAACCAAATCAAACAGGAAAGGAAACCCCAGTGTGGGACAGGGACGAGGATTAACCAGGGAACCAGCTCCCTGGGCTAGGGGCCGTTTCTCTGTCTCTGGCTGGCATCAGACCCATGCTGGAAGAGGCCTGCAGAGAACACCAGTGATGGGGCTCATTCTGATGTTCTCCAGCCTGGTCACTTAGGAGGGCAGAGTGGACCTTGCTGGTCTGAACATCTCTGGAGCTAAGCATCCAGGGGCCCAACAGACGAGTGGGGAGTTTGCCATCTGTGGTGAGGAGGCGTCAGTGCTGGCCACGGCCCAAGCCGGGGTCAGAGAGGGAACCAGAGCAGGAAGGAAATGCTCCCTCCCCGCAATGAAGAAGAGGGTGTGTCTCAAAATTTCCTCTCAGGGGAATCTCCACTCCTGACACATCGCTGTTGAGGAATTACTTGGTAGCCGTGTACGTGCACCCTGCCCGCTATATATAAACCCTGGCGCTGAGACAGACCCACCAGACTCAGACCCTGGATTTGTACCAATGATGCTGCTGCTACTCTCCATGGCCTTTTTCCCCTTCGCTGCAGCCTTTCTTCTACCCCTGACGCCTTATATAGGTGAGTGGAGCTGAGAAATTGGTTGATGTCCCAGCTCTGGGGGGCTCACAGTCAGACTGGGGCTGAGTAAGTTGCTGAGTTTTTGGCTTAGGGTCCGAAAATCCAGACAAAACTGAGGCTCCTCCCAAAATAATTTTTTTCTTCCCGAACGAAACCCCTAAAAAGATCTTATTTCAAAGCAAATATTTTTCATTTTTTCCATTTCCTTTGGGGTGTTTCCTTAGACCTGAAACATTTTTTTTTCTTTTTAGTTTCATTCTGGGGCCTGTTTAGGTGGTTTTTCACCCTTATTTTCTTTAATTAGCTGAGTTTTGAACCAAAATGCAATTGTGAAACAAAACGTTGGTCCAGAACCATTTTTGTTTTCTTTTTCATTTGCCTTCAGGTGCTTCCTTCAACTCCCTTCCCTCCGCCAACAAATAATTGGGGAGGTACTTTTTCATTTGATTTCAGCTCACTTTAAAGGGCTTTTTCCTCTCTGTTTTAATCACTTATTTAAAAAAAATACTTCACTCCATTTCTAAACAAACCAACATTTCAAAACAAAAACGGGAGATGCCCAGAATGAAAATTGCCTCCTTTGTCCAGAAAAAAAAATCATTTTTTTGCAGCCAAAATAATCCTCAGAATTTGGTTCTTTTGATGCCCCAATGTTTCATTTTTTGGCAAATTAACCAATTGCATAAAACCTTTTACCTGGCTCTAGTGGTGAGATCTGGGAGATCAGCAGCCCACACCAAGGGGAAATAGAATTTACTGTCAGGTTCAGGTGAGTATCAGGTGATGGGACATGGGGCCTGGGGGTGAAAGGGAATCCCTGGCCTAGTTCAGAGAATGGTGATGGCCAAGGGGTGGCCCCACAGAGACACAGATGGATGAGTGTGTATGGGATAAGGAATGGATGGATGGATGGATGGATGGATGGATGGAAGGGTGAGTGCGTGGGTGGATGGATGGACAGGTCCATGTGGGAATAGGTAGATGTACAGTGGGTACATGTATGGTAGGGGCCAGGCTGGTTGGGATGAGGGGATGATCCAGGGGGAGGCTGGTCTGGGTGCTCCAAGGGGGGTGGGACTGATGGATTAGGGTCCGGGTTGCATTGGGCTCTTGGTCCCACTCTCCAGATTCCCTTTTGAACCCCTCTCTGTCTCTCTCCAGAATTGGTCATCGAGGACCAGGAAGCCCTGCTCAGCTCCAGGCCCTACATGGCCTACCTGCAAATCGGGCCAAAGGGAAGCTGCGGCGGGTTCCTGATCCGGGATGACGTGGTGGTCACAGCGGCTCATTGTAACTGCAACCTGGGGTAAGAAACGCGCCATCCCCCACCCCTGAGCATGCATCTTTCTGCCCGGAGCCTGAATTGGGGCTGGTGCCCCTGTGGGGGAAAGGCCCCATGCCCCATTCCTGGCTCCCTGGGCCAGCTGGTCCCTTGCCCCGGGGCTGAATCGGAGCTGGGAATATATTGGCCCAGAGACTAGAAGCGTTTATAGGATGTGAAAATTACAAATTTCCCCGTGTGCCTGTTAGATTTGAAATCCAAACCCACCAAACTAGATACAATCTTTGCCGTGATCTCTCATCACTTTTTGTCAGGTCCTGCTCACCTTGGAGGAGGGAAGGGGCTGTGCAGAGGGGCTGGGCCAACCATCTGGGCACCATTCTGGATTTCAACATCTTTTGAGATGCGCTCCGCAACCTCTCATAGCCCACATACTGACCTCTGTCTTCAGGGTCATTTCCATCAGCAGATCTGGGCTTTCCGCTACTTTTGTCCATATCCAGTAGATGGCGCAGGTGCATAAAAAAAATCTTGGGTCCTTTTCTTATTTGTATGTTTCATTCATTCCAGCGACCTTATTTCTGTGTCCGCCCAGTGTAAGCGTCTTTTTCTTTTACTATACAAAGTTACAGCCAGGTTAGGGCCTTACACTTTTCCAGGTGTGTTCTCCTTCTTCTGTCATGGAGTTCAAAGATTCATAGACTGCAGGATCATTGTGATCCTCTCATATAACTTCCTGGACAACACCGGTGACAGAACACTTCCCAAATAATTTTGATCTACAGTAAATCTTTTCAAAAAATCCACTCTTGATTAAAAGTGGTCAATGATGAAGAATCCACCATGACCTTTGGTAACTTGTTCCACTGGTTAGTTACATTCCTTGTTAAAAAATCATACCATGAAACAACCGTTGAGAAAGAGAAAAAAAAATCCTTTATAGTGTCTCTGAATTTGAAATCAAATGACGTCGAGTTTCTTAGTACAGGACAGATTTTCCAATTGTTTGATCAATCTCGTGGCTGTTCTATGACCTCTCCCCAATTTATCAATGTCTTTCTTGAACCATGGATGCCAGAACCGGACAACGGGTGACTCTGAATAGCAGAGTAGTGCGTTGGTCAGGCTTTTGGGGTCTCTTTGGCCAACCAGAGGGAGGAAGGAGAAAGTCTATCCTTAGGTAGGTGCATAAGTTGCTCTCTGTGTTACTCGGTGGCACAACTTTACGTAGAAATCTGCACAGGCCAGAAGCAGGGCTGGTATCCCTTTCCAAGGCCCGTGATGGACCCATCCTGCTATCCAATGGACACTAACTCCCCCATATTCTTCCTTTGGCTTTTCCAGCAACATCTTTGTCTACCTGGGAGTCCAAGACTTCTTGGATCCAGGACTGAACTGGCAACGGATCCAGGCCCGTCGCTGGATCCAGCACCCCGACTTCAACAATGAGAACTTTGACAATGACATCATGCTGCTGCAGGTGTTGCCCCCAGTGACCTCACACTGCTAGTGTACTACCCCCATCCCATCACCCCGCACCCAGTGACCTCACAATCCTGCAAGTACTATACCCATCCCATCACCCCGTCCCTAATGACCTAACACTGCTGCAGGTACTGGCCCCATCTCATCATCCCGCCCCCAGTGACCTCACACTCCTGCAGTTACCACCCCTATCCCATCACCCTGCCCCCAGTGGCCTCACACTGCTGCAGGTACTGCCCCCCACCCCATCGCCCTGCCCCCAGTGACCTCACACTCTTGCTGACACCGCCCCCATCCTACCACTCTGCCCCGCAATGACCTCGCACTCTCTCTCTGGCCACACATCCATCCTCCACCCAGGTGGTGTTGCTCCAATACCAGTGCTGATCTGGGTCCATTCTCTCTCTCTCTCTCCTCCCCATGGCAGCTATGGAACAGCGCGGAGCTGACCGAGTGGGTGCTGCCCATCGCCCTGCCAGAGGCCGATTACCATGTCAGCCCAGGCTCCAATTGCAGCGTGGCCGGATGGGGTCAGACCAGAATGAACACCACCACCGACAAGCTGCAGGAGGCGGAGCAGGAGGTGATGTCGGATGACCTGTGCAAGGAGCAGTACCGGCATTACAACCCCACCACAATGCTCTGCGCCGGCAGCCCCCACGTCAAGAAATCACCATTCCGTGTAAATATGCCCTCGCCCGCGCGGAGCCCCTGGGGGTACAGCAAAGTGATCCAGGGAAAGGGGTTGGTGGAAACCAGTATGGCCATGCTCCTCCCATGCTCCACTGCCCCAGGAAGGGAGCCCATGGTGGATCATGGGAGATGCAGCCCAGCCCGGGAGATCAGCACCTAGGATGTCTCCAGAGAGATCTCTCCAGTGTTAGTGCCCTTGTGAAAGGCTCTGGTGGGACCGGGCTGAAATTTAACAGGAGCTCATGTACATAGGGACAAATAATGGGAAAATTCCTGCTCTGAGCTGGGGGCTTATCAGCTGGAAGCCACAGAGGGGGAAGAGAAGGGCGTGTCAGTTGATTGCAGGAAGACTATGGGCAGCCAGTGGGTGATGGCCAGGAGAAAGGCCCATGCGATCCTGGGATGGGACAGCTGAGGTGTCTCCAGTAGAGAGGGAGAGTTTAATGCCGTAGGAGAAGGCTCTGGGCAGAGCTCAGCTGGAATCCAGAGCAGAGTTCTGGGCAGCCCTGTCCCAGGAAGAGGGATCCCAGCTGGATCAGGTGTTGAGAAGAGTTGGTGGGATGATCAGTGGAATGGAAATCTGGTCTGATGAGAGGGGAATGAAACACCTGGGCTAGGTTAGCCTAAAATGCAGGCTGAGTGTGTGATTGCTCTGTAAATACATCGGGTTGCGGGGAACACAAAGGAGCGAGATGATCATTGAAGGCAAAGGACAAATCAGGGATGGGAATCAAGAGGGGCTGGAGATGAGGAGAAGGTTTCTAACCATCAGAGGTGGAAGGTTCTGGAACAACCGCCAGCGAGAGCAGTTGTGGGGAGCCCCCAAATCAGGATGCCAATGGAACTTGATAAGTGTATGGAGGGGATGGAACAATGGGGCTGTCTGGGATAGTGAGGACTTGTCTCCATGAACCAGTAGGGACTGTCCAGTTCTGTGTTCCCATAAGGGCATGAGGCCTCTGAAATATGGCTCCCATGATGCACCATAACTAGACATTGTTGGAGTTTGATTTTTTTAGCCAAATGTCCCAGGAAATAACGCAATCTGAGCTCTCCACTGGACAGGCCGGGCTGGGTAATGTCAGTCACTGATGTTATTCTCCTTATTGGCAGGGCGATTCTGGCGGGCCCCTGGTGTGTGATGGGGTGGTCCAGGGCATCGTCTCCAATGGAAAACCGGACGGGCAACCCCCCAGTGTATACACGAGAATCTCCAAATTCATCCCCTGGATCAACGAAACTCTGCAGAAGCTGAATTAAAGGAGATGCTCCCTTTGAAAGGGCCAATTTAGCCATACTAGGCTCCGTGCCTGTGTGGAACTCCTGAGATGGTTTATATTAGAGGGATTTCTTTTTCACCGTTAAAGAAATGCTACGAATGGCTCAGTCCTGATATCCTTTTGTCGCTACAAATGCTCCTTTGATGCTTGAAATTTTGAATGTTTTGTTTCACTCATCTTGAGCCAGACCCGACTTTTAATTATTTTCAGTATTTTATTTTATTTTATTTTCCCCTCTCCCACACAAATATTTAATTATTTATTATGATTGTGATACTGAATGAAGGTTGGGAAAACCCAAAGGAAAGGAACCGGGAAAGCATCGCCGAGCTACGTTGGGACAAAATGAAGACTTGTGTATTTCCAACTGTCTGGAAGACATTGAAAATGGACACTTGTTTGAATAACCAATGGCACTTGAGGGGAAAAAATCCATTTTTTAAAAAATAAAAAAACTGTCTTGTATGAACAATTGGCTCTACCTTTTCCAGTACGGGCCTCTGGATTGGACGTTGCATGTGTGAATGATCCAGGGTTGGGGGAGCATAATGGGGTGGGGGGCAGGATGCAGGGAAGCTGGGTTGAGCCACTGAGAAAATTAGAGCTAAATCAGACCATCGATGTCTGGAACCCTGGAGGTGTTTGGATGCCCAATAACCATTGAAACCACCAGGAGCCTAAATGCCTTCGCTGATCTGGGCCTCTAGCTCTTCCCATAAGCAGACCTCAAAGCGCTATACAGAGGTGGTTGGGACCAGTAGCCTCGAATGGGGAAACTGAGGCACAGAGAGGGGCCATGACTTGTCCAAGGTCACTCAGCAGCAGAGCAGGGAACAGAACCCAGCCATCCTCAAGCAGAGGCCTGTGGTCTGGCTACTAGACCGCACTGTATCACCACAGCTCACAGGACCTCAGTCAGGCACTTCTAGGGCCTATGGCCCTGCACCCCTCCAAGGCAGAGCTTGTTAATTTCACTTCCTGTCTTGTATCCTCTGCAATCAGCACAGACCTGATACAAACATCTCCAGCACTGAGGTCCCTCCTACCCCTTGTCATGTGGGGCAGGCACTGGGTCTGAGAGGGAAGTTCTCTGGTTGCAGGGGTGGGGTTGTAGCAACTATAGGGCTGGAATTACACCCAGCCTCACCCTAACACCCAAACGCAGTAGTGGTGGGGCAGATGTACATACTGCCACATTTTGTAGTGTCTCTGTGTTGTTACAGATATACATAGTGCCACATATTTTCTTGTGTCTGTGTATCAATACAGATATACATACTGCCATGTATTTTGTTGTGCCTCTATATTGTTACAAATATACATACTGCCACATAATTTGTTGTGTCCCTGTACTGATACAGATAAACATATTGCATGTGTTGTGTCTGTGTATCGTTACCGATATACATACTCCCATGTGTTTTGCAGTGTCTCTGTATCATTGCAGAAGTGACAGAGTCCCGTGAGACCTTAAAGACTAACTAAAGTATTAAAGCATAAGCTTTCGTGGGCTAACACCCACTTTGTCGTATGCAGCTCACACTCACAGCAAAGATCTTCCCAGGAAGCTGGAAATAAAGTATAATAGAGGGGAAGTGACATCATGACTTGGTCTCTCTCCCCAAATCTCAACACCTGGAAGAACGTCTGGAAAACAAAGACTTTGAACTGGGGAAGGGTGGTCCCAGGCTGGAAAAGAGTCCCACTCTGTGTATTGAGGATCTGTGGCCTGTTTGTACCCTCCGTCAGGATGAGACACGGCTTGATTCAAGTCCCGTTTAGTTTGTAGAACTCAGACTGTGAATTTACTTTTATTTCCTAAGGAATCAACTTGGCGCTGTACACATGCTACTTAGAATCACTTAAAATCTACCTTTCTGAATCTTATTTGTATGTTTTATCCTCACCAGTGAGTTTGTCTAAAGTGTTTTTGAAATCTGCTCAGGTTACAAAGGCTGGTGCACGTCCACTTTCATTTCAACAAGTAGCAAACTAGGCTTCTGATCAGTGCAAGATGGTACAGTTTTAGGGTGCAAGGCTGAGGAGCTGGTGGAATTGGCTGGAGCCTCCCTTTTGTGGGTTCATGGGTAGCTGGAGGATCCTTCATGTACCTCAGTTGGGTCTGTCCCTGCCTGTGGATGGCTGTGTAAGTGGAGGACTTGCCAACAGAATTTAGTTTGACATCAGCATCACAGTGTGAGAGGCAGCCCAGGTTGGTGGGACAGAGGTCTCAGTGGTCCCACAGTCCAGGTTGGTGGGACAGGGGGCTCAGGGGTCCCACAGTCCAGGTTGCACCCCAGGGATCCTGTTACAGGAGGCATTTGCCAAATGGCCACATGACTTTCCAACTGAGAAACTGTAACGTGAACATGGCCCATGTGCAATGGGTTAAAAACTGATTTGCCAACTGAGCCCAAAATGCAACGTCTTGCCCCCCTCCAGCCAGGGTGGGAGGTGACCTTTGCAGATGCACCTCTGAACTCTGGGTCTGCGCTGACCAAGGAGAACAGCTGTGAGTGGGATGCAGTGAAATGAGGGGCACGTTAATGGAACTTTTGGTGACTGGACCTAAGAACCTGAGGTGAAAGGACACTGCCCAACGCAATGTGGGGTGGGGCTTTTGCTCATTGTTTTATGTTTATGAATCCTGCTTGTGGCATTTTCCCAAGTTAGGGCTGGGTCACTTCCACCCTTTTATTAAGAGTTTCTTTGCTATGCTCAGACTCTGGGCTTGCGAGTGGGGAAGTATTACCACCGAGAGCCGCCCAGGGTGTGGTGTGTAATTCTCCTGGGTTACCAGGTGGGGCTTGAGCCAGTTTTGTGTTGTACTGTTGACAAGGAACCCCTAGACATTGAACCCGGCTTTGTTACTGCCAACTCTACCTGGCGGAAGGGCCACATAAGAAAGTTGGGAAATGTGTTGTAAATGAAATTACTATCAGATGGGGGGAGAACGGGTTGAAGGACAGTACTCAAAGAGCAGTTCTCAATGGGGTGCTGCTGTGGAAGACATTTCTAGTGGGATCCCGCAGGGGTCAGTGCTGGGTCTGGGACTGGGCAATCTTCTCAATAATGGCTTGGATAAAGGAGTGGAGAATATATTTAAGAATTGGCAGATGATACGAAGCTGGAAGGGGCTGCAATGAACCCTTTGGAGGACAGCAGCAGATTGCAAAATGAAACTGACAAATTCAAGAACTGGTCTGGAATTACCAAGATGAAAGTCAGTGAAGACATGTGCAAAGTACTTCACTTGGGAAGGAAAAATCAAATGCACAGTCTACAAAAAGAGCAATAACTGTGGGAGGTAGAACTGCTAAAAAGGATCCGGGGGTTATCGTTAGCTCTCCGTGTCTGTCATGGAGGTCATGGGAGTCACGGATTCTGTGACTTTCTGCAAACTCCATGACTTCTGCAGCAGTGAGTGTGGCTAACCCCATGTGCCAACATATATTTATGCCTGTACCTGTAATTTTCACTCCATGCATCTGAAGAAGTGGATTTTTTACTCACAAAAGCTTAGGCCCAAATAAATTTGTTAGTCTTTATGATGCCACTGGGCTGTTTTTGTGGACACAGACAAACACAGCCACCTCTCTGACACTTGGGGAATGGGAATAGGATAGATCAATAGAGGTAGATTAATTTTTTGGTAGCTAGAACTGTTTCAAGCCTTTCCCCCTTTTGTTGTAGAATATCAGGGTTAGAAGGGGCCTCAGGAGATCATCTAGTCCAACCCCGTGCTCAAAGTAGGACAAATCCCCAATTAAACCATCCAACACATTTCTGCCCAATATCCCTAAACAGCCCCCTCAAATACTGAGCTCACAACCCTGGGTTTAATAGGCCCATGCTCAAACCACTGAGTTATCCCACCCCACCTTGCCCCAGCACTTGAACTTCTGGAATCTGGATAGTTGATTCCTCAGGGTGTTTTTCTCCTTGTAGTTTCCCCTTCATCTCTGTACCAGCCAGAGGGGATTCATTGACTACCGGCACCCACTAGATCTTCATTCTACATGAAATCACTGAAGTCAGGTGTCCTGGTTCCCAGCCCAGAGCATTAACACAAGCCCAGCCATCCCCAATAGGGGCTACTTCCTGGCCCTGGTAGATGCAGCAGCTGCTCCGGATTTCACGGCTCGAGTTTATTGCTTGGTCACTGAATCACTGTTGCTTGTAACTTCATTTTTATTCATTGCTGGCTACAAAGCTAGGAGCGAAATGCAGCAGGCAGAGCGGCAGGGCAGGGCCGGGGAGGTGGGAAGGAGGTGATCAGTATCCTTTGCTGAGTTCCCTTCCTGCTGGCTTTGCTGGCGCTGGGAACAGGTGGGTTTGGAACAGGAAGTGCCCCCCTCCAAGGGGAACTAACCCGTGGGAAAGGCCCAGTGAGGACAGGGCAGGCTGCAGTTTTAACACAGCTTGGCAGGACAGGTAACATCGAGGATCTCCCATAAACAGTCACTCGACCGGCTGACACAGGGGGAGAGATACAAACCGCCGGGTCATGATTTTGTGCCTGTCCGTCCCCCCGGGGGAAATAAACCAGCTGATTCTCTAGCCAAGAGGCAGCCTCAGGGCTGGGACTCCTAAGAGAGCCAAAGGGTTCTGGCCTTGAACCTGACTCCTAACTCCCCTGGGCTCCCTGCCTTGATGCTCACGGGCTGGGAACTGCCTGAGTGGAGCGATGGCTGGGGTGGTTAGTGGGGGGTGGGGCTCAGACCCACTGCAAAGCAGGGCCTAGGTCTGGGCCAAGCCAAAGGACAGAAGCGACGCAGCTCCGGCCTCTGCAGCGATTCCCAGCTTGGCTCAGGGCTGCAACTTCCCCATCGTCTCCTGTATCCAGGGGATGAAGGTGGAGACTCTTGTGTACACTCCGGGAGCTGTGGGAGGCCCCCAGGAGACGATGCCCTGGGCTGTTTCCTCACACACCAGGGGGCCCCCAGAGTCACCCTGTGAAATGAAACAAGGCACAGATGGAGAACAGCTCAGTGAGTCGTTTCCCGCTGATGCATTGCACAGTGACACCCCCACAAGTGAATCTGGCCTCAGTGTCCCCCACAATGTTCCCCCAGTCTATACTTGGCCTCCCCATGGCCCAGCTGCTCTCAGCGCCCCACCCACTCCCCTGTCCAGCTGGTCTCTGCCTCCCGCCAAGAGAAGACCAGTTAGTTTCCCATTCATTTGTACAGCACCTAGTGCCGTGGGGCCTGATCCCCGATCGCCACTCGTGGGCCCCACTGCAACATCAACAGCCTCGTTAATAATAATCACGTATGAAGGGAGCGCAAAGCCAGGAGCAGATTTACCGGTGCAGAATCTTTGCGCTCTGCTGGGTCCCCCACACACATCATGGTGGAGGGGTTATAGAGATGATATGGCCCCTTAGGATTCCTCGGACATTTAGCATCTGGCATCACCACCACGTCCACTTCCTGGAGTTTGTCTGTGATGAATTTACTCTCTGTGCTCATCCTGCCCCAGCCGGCGACACTGCACACGGTCCCCGCCTCTACTGTCTTGTTGGCACAGGGCAGCGCGATGATTTCTACCCATCCGTTCAGCTTCGCCTTCTCCTCCAGCTGAGACACGAGAACGATGAACATCAAGGTCAGAGTTGTGCTCAGGAACAAGGAGACATCCCATCCACAGCAAAACCCGTAACCATGGGGCCAGTGGAAGGAGGGTGATGTGGACAGTACCTGCAGCAGTGTGAGCTCAGGGGGTGCAGTGACGGGATGGGGCGGTGCCTGGAACAGTTTGAGGTCAGTGGGGGTGGGGTGATAGGATGGAGGCGGTACCTGCAGCAGTGTGAGGTCACTGGGGGGCAGGGTAATGGGATGGGGGTGGTACCTGCAGCAGCATGATGTCATTGTTAAGGGTCTTGCTGTTGTATTGTGGATGGGGGAGCTGGCGGCGCACGGGGATTTTCTGTTGGCTCCGTTCCTGTTGTTTAATGTTATGGGCTCCCAGTATAACAGTGATGTTGCTGAAAAAGCCAAGAGCAAAACATGGGGCTTTAGGGGCAGGAGCATACAGGGGGTGGGGGATGGGCACAGGAGGGTCTGACTCATGAACAGTGACGTGGAGGGGACGGGGCAGACTGGGGCTCTCAGGCCAAGATCTCGGTCTCAGCTTCTGATCACCTTGCCAGCTCCAATGTGCCCCGGCACTGGGGACTGGCTGGCTTGGTATTGGGACGGCAGAATGGCACCAGGGGCCTTTCCCCTCTAGGGGGCGCTAACTGCAGCATAAACACCTGCCCAGTGGAGTGGGGTCCCAGCCTGTGTCTCCACCAGTCCCTTGTGCTGTTCCCATGAGCTGCTTCACTTCCCATTGTCCTCCCAGCCCCTGGGTCTCAGCTCCCCTGACGCCGGTGACCCCTCCCCAGGGAGATGCAAACAGGGGTCTATGCCCAGAGCCCTGCAGAGCCGAGGCAGGGCTGTGAGCCCCTCCTTGTTCCGATCAGGTCAATGGGGCCAGACTCCAGGTGGTCTCACTGGCTGTAGCCCCACTGATTTCCCCAGTGTTATATCTGAACCATGCTTTGCAGATGCATCCCCCAACATCCCCAGCACAGAGGCGCTTACTCTCCATCGCAGTGAGCGGCCGTCAGCACGAAGCTCTCCGACACCAGGAATCCACCACAATGAACTCTCTTGCCTCCACGTTGTATTTCCAGAAAGGCCATGTAGGGTCTGGAGTGGGGCTGGGCTTCCTGTCCCCCGATGATCTCACCTGGGGGAGGGGGAACAGATTCATGCAAAAAGCCCCATCGTCTCCCTGGGCTGGGACCGAGCTTCCCATCCCAAAGAGGAGTCCCCACAACCTCATGTCACTCCCTGTGATGCTCTCCCTGGGGCATCCCTGTGCCTGGAACCCTGCCCCCTCCTCAGCTCTGCCCCAGACTGGACACCCCAGAGGGTAAATCTAAAGCTCTGCCCTCGCTGGGTGGAGAATCGGCGCCAAACACACCGGGAGTGGGTCAGTAAATGCCCTGCCTGGATGTAACAGCTTTGGGGGTGAGGTCAGCCCAGATTTGGCCAGGCAGCCCCCAAAAGGGCATTGACAGGTCCCCTGTGGATGCTTCTTCTTCATCAGTGACCCTCCAGGGCTGTGCCAAGACTGACCCACCAAACATTTGGTCCAATGAAAACTGGTTTTTACTATGGGTATTTTTTTCTCACAAAGTCTCATCTTGAACCTGTCTGAATTATTGTGGTGAAACTGAGTCTGGCCCCACAGCTTTTGGCAATATTTTGGTGAACATTTTCAGTTTTCCCTCACCGGAAAAGAAATACTTTAGGGGGTTTCCTCACGGAAAAATAATCAACCTTTTGCGATCAGCTCTGAACAAGTCTCTGCCTAGGTGGGCCGATGTGTTGGAAATGCCCACCTTGAACAAATCCCTGTTACAATATAGCCTCAAAGTTATGACCCCCAGAGTTAGGAACTGACCAGGAACAGAGATCACCCTGCTCCACCATTGTGCTGGGCGCGGCACAGATCCCATTGGATCACCCCCTCACCTAATTTGGAACCAAACAGACATAAGCAGGGAGCAGGAGAGATTTTTTTTAAAAAAAAATAAAAAACCCCTAGCAAATCTAGTACAGTATTATGTTAAATGTAAATTATTTTAAAAAAGGAAAAGTTTAAACACGTTTTGCAAAGAAAGGAAGCTGTTTCTGTGTTTATTTTCTTTAAGTTAAGATGGTTAAAACCAGCATTTTTCCTTTGCATGGTAACGTTTCAGAGATGTATTAAGTCACTGTTCAGTTGTAAACTTTTACAAGAACCGGAATGTTTTGTGCAGCGTTACGAACTGCCCCCACTCCTGAGACAAGACCAAGATGAGAGCCCGCATTGTGTTGGGTTCTGGATGGACCCCAACTGAGATGAAAGCCACACCCCAAAAATTTCTCGGGTCCCAGTCCTGTGCCTTAGCCCTGCAATCAGCACCCTTGTCTAGGGCACAGCTTGGCAGCGGGCTCCCAAAGGAACCTGTGAGGGCTGGGCCACCCAACCCCTCATGCTGCTCTGAGAGCCCCAGCCTCACTCAGGAGAGGCTGCAGGTTTCACTACAGCCCCTTGACCCCAGGAGGATCAGGGGAGACCCTCACTGCTCCCCACAGCTCCCTTTGCCTGGCAAGGGCCCCACTTCCCAAAGAACCCAATCCCCCCCCCCCCACCACCAAGAAACTCACCAGCCTCAGCCCTGGGAGGCAGGAGAAAGACAATGGGGAACAGGACCAAGATCAAAATCTCCATCATCAGAGCCATCCAGGGACAGGCACAGAGCCTCTTCCTCAGCCCTGGAGTTATATGGGGCAGGGCAGAGGGGACAGAGCCTGGGAACCACAGGGCTGCGTATGCTCCTGTCTGGAAACCCCCACCCCAGATGGGCCTCAGGTCACAGCTCCACCCACATTTGGGTGGGGGTGGGATTCTTTGCTCTGATGCACACAGGGGATGTGGTGGGGAATGTGGCTAACACTACTCAGCCCTACTACAAGTGTAAGAAACACCCCTGAGTTTCTCTGCACTGATACACCTAGATCCATCAATTTCAGGGCCAGAGGGGACCCCGGCAACCTTCCAGCCTGACCCCTTGGACACCCCAGAGCCAGAATCCACCCAGCAATTTCCCTGAATGGCCTGAAGCGTGGGGGGGGGAGAGCTCAACCGCCACCCATCCCTGATCACCAAACCAGAGCTCTTGACCCAGCCGATCCGAGCAGAGGAGGCTCCCGAGTAGACGGCCCAGCAGGCCGCCACCCATACCAGGTCGCCCAGGTCTTGGACCATGAGGACCATGTGTGACGGAGTGGGAATGTTCTTAATGGTTCCTCTGATTATTGTGTGGGGATGGGTAACTCCCCACTCTAGTCCATACCTAAGGCTGTAACCGGAGCCCAGGTGGGGCAGGGAGGAGATGACACCTTCTGCCCAAGAGACAAAGAAAAAGCAGAGGAGGGGCTAGAGACGGGGGTTTTTAGTCTGGATCTGGCTGGGAACAGGCGGAGAGCTTCAGGCAGGCTGTCTGGCTCTTTGGTCCCCAAAGTGGACCCAGCGGAGGAGTCGCATTCGCTGTACCTACAAGCTCTGTTTTAGATCATGTTCCTGATGTCTAATAAACCTCTGTTTTACTTGCCGGCTGAGAGCCACGTCTGACTGCAGAGTTGGGGTGCAGGACCCACGGGCTTCCCCAGGACCCCGCCTGGGTGGGCTTACTCTGGGAAACGCACTGAGGGGCAGAAGGTACCGAATGCTCCGCGATCAGCCCCAGGAAGGTGGAAGCTGTAAGCTGTGAAGCTCCAAGCCCTGGAGACAGGCTGTTCACAGAGAGGAAGCTTCCCCACAAAGTCCTGACTGGCTTTATAGCGAGCAGTTCCAGACCATCGCCCCGGGGACTCTGTGACAGCATGTCGTCGGCATATGCTGACAGGACCAGCCACAACTCTGGCTTATGGAGCACCAAGCCCATCAGCCTCTGATGGAGGAGACAGAGGAAGGGCTTGATCATCAGGGCGTAGAGCTGGCCTGACAGTGGACACTTCTGACCCACCCCTCTGACTGGCTCAGTTGGGGTCCATTTGAGCCTGACTCCACTCGGCGGAGCCATACAGCACCCAGAGAAACCCCACAAACTAGGGCTTGAAAGCAAACACCGGCAGAGTGCCCACGAGAGACTCGTGGTCCACCCCGTTGAACGCCTTCTCCTAATCCAAGGACAGGACGACAAACAACAGGAGATCCTGGGCCAAATCCAGGTTGTCAAAGATAAAGCAGCCTGGGACGGTGCAGGTTTGGTCAGGATGGACCACATCCGCCAGCATGGACCCCAGCCACAGCAAGAGGCCTTTGCTATGACTTTGTAGTTGAGTTGAGGAGTGGGATGGGACACCAATTCCAAAGGTCATGGGGGTCCCCCTTCTTTGGAATCAAGGCAAGCACAGCTTGCCTGCGTGACAGCGGGAGGACGCAGCTCTAGATTTCTCCCTCTGCCGACCCATTTCCAGGCTGGTTCTGTTTGGTGACCAGGGCTGGGCCTTCAGCAGCAGAGAACACCTGTCCCACACAATCTGAGCTCTCCGCAGGACAGGCAGGGCTGGGTAATGTCAGTCACTGATGTTATTCTCCTTATTGGCAGGGCGATTCCGGCAGTCCCCTGGTGCATGATGGGGTGGTCCAGGGCATCGTCTTCAATGGAAAACCGGATAGGCGACCCCCCAGTGTATACACGAGAATCTCCAAATTCATCCCCTGGATCAACGAAACTCTGCAGAAGCTGAATTAAAGGAGACGCTCCCCTTTAAAGGGCCAATTTAGCCATACTAGGCTCTGTGCCTGATTGTAACTCCTGAGATGGTTTATATTAGAGGGATTTCTTTTTCACTGTTAAAAAAATGCTACGAATGGCTCAGTCCTGAAATCCTTTTGTCACTACAAATGCCCCTTTGATGTTTGAAATGTTAGCCGCTTGGGGTGACACTAAGTCAAAGTCTGGGGTGCTGTGGTTCGGAGCAGAAATGGACAATAGGGCCTGGTATTTACTCGAAGAAGTCTGGCTTATGTACAAGGAATATTCAAAGTCCTGTTTCCCTGAACACAGTCAGAATCAAACAGCAGCAGACACCAACTCTGTTCGCTGTCCCAAGCCTGCCTCTCAAGAAAAGACTCTATGCCCAAAAACCTACTTCTCTTACCTGGTTTTCAGGGCCATATTCCTGTGCCTCCAGGTTATGTCTGCCTGGCTTCTTACTCTCCATCTTTCTCCCTTCTGTCCCCAGGTCTCTCTGTATTATATCTGTCCCATCCACATGCTCCATTATCCTAGAAAAATATTCGGTGACAACCTTTCCTCCTGAATTGTTAGAATTCTCACGTGTGCACAGGGTTTTATATCAGCCTAGGGGATTCTGGAGTGAGGGTGCAATTGTCACTGTTGAATTCTATACACCCTCTGCAAATGCTGATCATTTTTATATCTATTGCAGTTTTCAAGGGTTTTCTACCACCAAAATTCCTAGCTACAATGTGTCATTGGTGTCTTGAAAACTTTTTCACCCAGCCAGAGAGCAGGAACAAGGCCATGTGGTTTCTGGTGGCCAGCCTATCGTCACAAAGCATGGCTCTCTGCATTAAACAGCACATGACAATAGGACACTGAAATGGTTGGGTGAAAAAATTGAAATTTTGAATGTTTTGTTTCATGCATTTTGAGACGGACCTGACTGTTATTTATTTTCAGTGTTTTCTTTTCTTTTCTTTTTCCCTCTCCCACCCCACAAATATTTAATTATTTATTATGATTGTGATACTGAATGAAGGATGGGAAAACCCAAAGGAAGGGAACTTGGAAAGCATCGCCAAGCTACATTGGGACAAAATGAAGACTTGTGTATTTCCAACTATTTGGAAGATATAGAAAATGGATACTTGTTTGAATAACCAATGGCACTTGAGGGGGAAAAAAATCCATTTACAAAAAATTTAAAAAACCAGTCTTGTTTGAACAATTCGCTCTACCTTTTCCAGTACGGGCCTCTAGATTGGATGTTGTGTGTGTGAATGATCCAGGGCTGTGGGGAGGATAATGGGGCGGGGGCAGGATGCAGGGAAGCTGGGTTGAGCCATTGACAAAATTAGAGCTAAATCAGATCATCTATGTCTGGAACCTTGGAGGTGTTTGGATGCCCAATAACCATTGAAACCACCAGGAGCCTAAATGCCTTCGCTGACCTGCGCCTCTAGCTCTTCCCATAAGCAGATCTCAAAGTGCTATACAGAGGTGGTTGGGATCATTAGCCCCAGGTGGGGAAACTGAATCGCTGTTGTTTGTAACTTCATTTTATTCACTGCTGACTATGAAGCAGGGAGCGAAAGGCAGACGGCCAAGCGGCAGGGCAGGGGAAGTGGAAAGGAGGCGATGGGCGCTAATGTTTGATCTGCAATCAGGTCGGCATAGCCGTGGCTGTGTTCCCTTCCCATGGGCATTGCTGGCACGGGAAAGAGGTGTGTTTGAAACAGCAGGTGGCCACACCGGGGAACAAAGCCATGGGAAAGGCCCAGTGAGGACGGGGCAGGCTGCAGTTCCAAGAGGAGTTAACAGGTCAAGGTAACGACAAGGATCTCCCATAAACAGTCATGTGACCAGCTGACATGGGGGGAGAGCGACAAACCACTGGGCGCCCCCAGGGTTTGGCTTGTGTCCGTTTCCTGGAAGGAAATAACCCAGCTGTTTCCCCAGCAAAGAGGTAGCCTAAGGGTTGGGATTTCCAAGGAAGCTGACAGGAGCTGGCCTCAAACCTGGCTCCTAACTCCCCTAGGCTCCCTGCCTCTATGCTCATGGGTTGGGGGCTGCCTGAGGGTAACAAAGGCTGGGGGAGGGGGGCTTAGCCTAGGGGGGCTCAGCCCCTCGGCAAAGCGGGCCTTACATCTGGGCCTCTCTAAAAGACAGATGTGGTGCAGTTCTGGCCCGTGCAGCGATTCCCAGCAGGGCTCGGGGCTCCAGCGTCCTCATCATCTCCTCTATCCAGGGGATGAAGGTGGAGACTCTTGTGTACACTCCAGGGGAGGTTCTCTTTGGGGATCCCCAGGAGACGATGCCCTGGGCTCTTTCTTACACACCAGGGGTCCCCCAGAGTCACCCTGTGAAATGAAACAAGCCCCCAATAGGGAACAGCTCAGTGAGTCATTGCCCACCGATGTGCTGCTCAGTGTCACCCCCGGGTGCAGCTGGTGTCAGGGTCACCCCACCATGTCCACCCAACAATCTTGGCACCCCACAGCCCAGCTGGTCTAAACACCCCATCCACTCCCCTGGCCAGCTGCTCTCTGTCTTCCCCCAAAACAAGCCCAGTTCTTTTCCTATTCATTTGTACAGCACTGTGCACAGTAGGGCCTGATCCCCTCTGGCCGCTTTTAGGCCCAACTGCAACACCAACAGCCTCATTCATAATAACGATTGATCAAGGGAGCTTGAAGCCAGAAGTTGATTCACCTTAAGAAGCTTTGTCTTTCTTCAGATCCCCTACACACATCATGGTGGAAGGATCATAGTCCAAGTAGGTCACCTGAGGATTTTTCAGACACACGTCATCCTTCAGCACCTTCAAATTCACCTGCTGGAGCGTGGTGACTGGGGCCAATTTACACTCTCTGCTGGTTCTGCCCCAGCCAGCAACACTGCATTTGGTCCCTGGTTTCACTCGTTTGTGGGGGGTGCGTGACAGGGTGATGGTTTTCACTCATCTATTCAGCTTCAGTGGCTCTGCCAGCTGAGCGACAAGAATAATGAACATCCATGTGAGGGTCACACTCAAGTACACACAGACACACCCTGTGTGGTCACTGGGGACAGGGTGACGGATGGGGCGGCGGTGCCTGCAGCAGTGTGAGGTCAGTGTGGGTGGGGTGATGGGGTGGGGGTGGTACCTGCAGCAGTGTGAGGTCACTGTGGGTGGGGTGATGGGGTGGGGGCGGTACCTGCAACAGCATGTCGTCATTGTTAGTGGTCTCACTGTTGTAGTGTGGGTGGAGGATCTGGCGACGCACAGGGATCTCTTGTTGGCTCTGTTCCTGTTTACTAATGTTATGGGCCCCCAGCTTGACAGTGATGTTGCTGCAAAAGCCAAGAGCAAAACATGGGGTGTCCGTTGCAGGAGCGTGGGAAGCGGGCACATGTCCGTCTGATTCATGAGCAGCGATATGGATGGGGCAGGGCAGCCTGGGGCTGTCAGGCTGTGATCATGGACTCGGCTTCTCATCTGCAAAAACGTATACACCATTGTACACCGCGCCAGTGCTGACCCGCCCCAGGGCTGGGGACTGGCTAGCTCAGCAAAGTGTGGGGGTGGCAACAATGGCACAAGCAGCCTTTCCCCTCTAGGGCAGCAGCACAAAGTGTCTCCCCCAGCCCCTTGTCTGTCCCCCTGAGCTGCTTCACTTCCCATTGTTCTCCAGGCCTGTGGGTCTCATCTCCCCTGCACCCCGGAGAACTCTACGAGCGCCCCCACCCCTGTTTTTTACAACTGACAATGAGGCGCAATGTCTCATCGACATGCAACTCTATTGCTCGGTAGCAGCTTTGAGGTCTGATTTAAGAAATCCTCAGCAGACAGCTCATGCCTAGTTCTTCTGACCAAAAATAAAAGGGTTAGTTAAATTACGGCTCTCTAAACATAACTGAACAATCATCAGGGCCTACTCTACCATTAATGTCATAGAGAACTAACTGTATCCCTCTGTGAATGGCTTCAACAACCTGCTGAGCTGAATTTATTTGCTCAAGATTGACAAAACAAAATTCCTCACAATACACCGTCCCCACCCCCGCAAACCTAGGTAATTCACGTTGCCAACTTCTCACTCTTTCCATAGACACCTCTGCATTTTCAGGGTTACTTGGGGGTTCCTCTACAAGGCCATCCGTGGTCCGTCTTCTACATCTGATGCTATTTGAGAGTCAGACTCCAAGGCACCTCCGTGAGGGTCATTGGGTGTAGACGGGGACCTGTCTAGAGAGCCCCCTGGGGAATTTTCTAAACCAGACTCTGTTTTCACACCCCCATTTTCAGACATGCCCGTTTGAGAGCCTCCGGTAGTGGGCATCTCTTTTTAGTTTTTTTTCCTCATTACCTCTTCAGCCCTTTTTTAACTTTTTTTACAGCGACTCTGGCCTGGAACTTTTTGGCAGCCATTTGTTCATCCACCAAGAGTTGGTGTGGCGGTGGCCACTGAGGAACCGGAGCTGTGTTTGTGTGGGTGCAATACCTTGGCCCTGCAGGCCATTTCAGTCCTTGGTTTTTTATTCACAACCCCTAGAGCGCATGCTCCGGGTTTGTGAATGTGGGCGTTTTCGCTCACAGTTCTCTCAGGGCCTGGTGTGGCGTTGGCCGCTGAGGAACCAGAGTTGTGTTTGTGTGGTTGTTTTTTATCTGAGTCTTTTGTTTTGTCCTTGGGTTTGACGTCTAGGAGGTCTGGACTGTCCTGATGCTTCATCTGCATTCTTGTGCTGTTTTACATTGTTAAAGGTCTCAAAGCAGAGTCCTGGTTCTTTGGTGATTCTGGTGAAGGTGTCCCGGTAGCGCCGATTACAGCATTGTCAGAAGAGCTGCACATGCCTGATTGTGGTGGGGAAAAAAACATTACAAAATACTTAGCTTTACCGTCTTTCTTACTCACACCTACATATTTACATGAAATACAAAACCTCAAATTAACCAAACAAAATATATTTACTGGATTCATCCATCCATCAATGATACTGGTGAGTTTTCCTTTTCAGCTGTCTCTTTCCTTTTTCTTCTAAGCTTGTTTACCCTCTGGTTGAAGGGTCTCATGTTTTGATCGTACTGTGGAGCAGACAATAGTATTATAAATCACATGAAACTGTTTTGTAAACTTAAAAATAAAATATTAATTAGGGTGTTATTCTGTTTAAAAAGTCATAGCTTTAAAACAGATAATAATCCAGGAATAATCCATTTCAGGCTGTACAACAAACGGGGTTTTGAGTTTTTTTTCTAACACAAAATCCACAAATATTTTTTAAATAAATTTCATTTGAAAAATAAAAACCAAACTGCTTTTAAAATTAACTTTTAAAATCCAGTTTAGCACACATTTTTGCACAGTAAAAATCCTGTTAGTTTGAAACACACAATTACCATCATTTTGCAGCCATATACTTTTTTAAAAAAAAAACAAAACAAAAAAAACACAAAACCCACTTATGTTTTACACACACTAGCAGTTTAAAGCACAGTTTGCAACAAAATACTTTTAAATAAACCCACATGTATTTAAAAGCCAATTGCAGAAAGTTACCTTCTACTACAGGATAAAGTATTGCAGGCACATGGTTGTTCTGTTTCATTTTGACTTTGGGTTAAAAAACAAGCAAAAACTGTTAATTAGTATTAGCCCCAAATGCACCAATCCCATCTTAAAAACACATCACCTTATGCACAGTAAAAAAAACAAACAAAAAAACAAAAAACCAAGTACTTTTAAAAAACCCTACACTTATGACTTGCAAAGACCCTCACACACACACACTCTCACCAGTTTTATAAACACACCATTACCATCAGTTTGCAGCCATATACTTTAAAAAAACCATCTATACTTTACACACTCCAGCATTTTAAAACACAGTTTGCAACAAAATACTTTTCAATAAGCCCTCATGCATTTCATAGGCCCATGCTTGTTCTGTCCCCCTCAGCCATGTGTGCGTGGGACCCTTGGGTTTAAAAAACAAGCACAAATGTTAGCTAGTATTACTCTCTTCCCCCACAATCTCTACACAATCTGTGTAATACCTGAAGTGTTTTTGTTTTGTTTGGTTTGGTTTTTTTTAATTTAACAGTGTTAAGTACAAGTAGAGTTAAAATGGTTTTTACCTTGGCCTGGTTCCATGCTTAACAGATCACACTGCAATAAAGATATACACCATTATTTTACTAAGACAGCATAGCAAAAGAGTGATATTATATAATACATATTTTCAGAGTTAAAAACAGGGAACATACCTCCTCTCACAGTCTACTAGCAGTAACCATTCAAGAAACTTTCTGTTGAAAGGGACCATTGCCAAAATACCTAAGGTTTTTATACCACCCTAACCCATTGTTTCAAACAGACCTCCAATTAGTGGCTAGCAGATTGATTTGATCACTGCAACTCCAAAATAATAGATACTTAAAGGCTTTAGGCACCCCTCCCTAACATTGCCTTTTGTGATCTGGGGTGGGGGAATTAAGGTGTCTGCACAACTGGGTTGGTTTTGGCTACATTTTTTTTTTATCTTTTAGTTAAAATACTTACTTTTTTGTAGGGCCCTCAAGTGTAAGGGCGGGGCAGACAACCAAACCAAAACCCAAATTTTGGGGCGGGGCAGGCAAATTAACAAACACTGCTTCAGGGCAAGCAAACTATTAGTAAGGGATACTCCCAGAGAATTAAAGCAAATGGCAGGCAGGTTGCAGAGGGGAGGGGCAAACTAACACAGGAAGGCTGGGGGGGCACTGCCGGCAGGGGGCACCACCAGCCAAATGCAGCTGGGGGGAAGGGTAAGTCCAAGGTGGGGAGACGTGCGCCGGTGTAACTTAGTACTGAGAGCCTTGAAGCTGGCCAGCTGCCTGCTAAATCAGCAAGTGTCTTTGTTGCTAAGATTTTCTCAGCCTTGAGAAGATGTAATTCCTATCTAGCAAGCTAAGGAGAGTTTAAAAAAGCAGCTAATTACAACCCTGCCTACTATGTTTGTTAATCTTCAGAATTAGCAAGTAAAAAGTTTTCTGTAATTGCTGCGCTGGTGAGAAAATCACACATGTGCACTGTGTTTTTCTTTGTTTGCTCAAGCCTATATAACGCTTGGCTCACACTCAATAAATTGTCACTCCTTCCAGCTTGGAATGTGGATCTGACCCTTTGTACAAAGTGAGTATTTTTCTTTCCTGGGGGCTTGCTGGCCTCAGCGGCTCCGCACCTTGCTTGGGTGGAAAGCCTTGGAAGGACAGCTGTGAGGCTTACAACCTTGGGGGCTCTTGTCCGGGATGACGGTGCGGCAACCCCCGGGCTGCCAGACCCTTTCCTTACCAGAACTTTCGACAGCCAGCACCGAGTGAGCTCACTCTGGGACTTCCCAAGGGGCGGGGCGGGGGGGGGCGGACGACCGGGTGCAGTAAGTAGTTGTCAGAGACCTCCCTCAGGAAAGATGGGACAGGGGACGAGCATTCCGAGTGGAAGCCCCCTGGGTTTAATATGTGGTTTGTGGAATTCCGGGAATTTACCGGTGCAGCCGGGTATGCGCAAAAAGAAAATGATTATAATGTGCACAAGGGACTGGCCTGGGTATACCGCAACCCTGGAGGGTAGGGAAGAGTGGTGGACCCAGTGGGGATCTTTTGGCCCAAAGCCGCTGCGCGGCATTCATGGGCAAATTGAGGTTAATCTTCCTGGGCAGATGGATTACTGGTATCTCTGGGTAGATGTGGCTGCCTGAAAGTATCCCTCTATGATCATGGTCTCCTCGCCTACAGGTGACCCGGAGGGCCGGCGGCGGGGGATGGGTGCCCTCCTTCGTATTTTCAACAGTCAGAGGTACAGCGGAGTGTGATTCCCACTGCTCCGCCGGTCCCAGAGTTGCGGGAACACCCTGAACATGTTTCAGGTTCCCCAAGGACTTCCCATTTGGAAGAGAAGGGAGAGGAGCTACTTAAAGCTCTCCCGGGTCTGGGAGCCACTGGGTTGGGGACTACTGATCCACCAGGCACTTATAATCTATGAGATAGGAATTGTATTCAGCCCCCCAATTTGTATTCTTCAGGGCCAAGTATGGATGCTGCTAAAGATCATGGAGCCCCGATGTGTCCCCTCTTAGTCACACATCAACCCTATATAGGGACTGACGGGGCACTCCAGCATGCCACCACGGCTGAAAATAGACCGTGGCAGGAGTGGGACCTCCGTGAATGGGGGAAGTTGTTGGGTACTTATGGCGCGAACTCCCAAAAGGTAGTGAGCTTGTTGGAACGTTTGGCAACTGGTTATGAGCCGACGTATAGTGATTTTGAGGTGCTCTTGGAGTGGGTCCTGACGGGCGAAGAGAGAGTACGGTTGTGGGTGCGAGACAGAGCCTGGGCTGATGCACAGGGGAGGTGGCTGCAGTGGCGGGAAGTGCGACAGAGAGCGGGGAATGACTGGTAGGAGGCAAATCGTACTGAATTGAGAGAGGCACGGGAGAGGTTAATAGTTTTTTTGCGAGAGATGGGTGAGCGACCTGTAAACATGGCAAAGTTTCAAGCTTGCAAGCAGGGACCTGATGAAGGTCCCCAGCAGTTTTGGAGTCGGTTGTTAGAGGAGGCAAAGCAGCTGTGCAAAGCTATTTTGAGAACCTTTGTCTGGGCTGGGGGTCTAAGCCCTTGGAGGAGTTGTTGTCTATAGCTGAGTTTGTGTGAAAAAAGAAAAAAAAAGAGGCGTAAAAAAGAGCATAAAGTTAATGGCTTTAGTAGCACATGAAGTGACGGGCGTAGCTCGGGGCCGAGGTGCTGGAATCAGGGGCAGGGGTAGAGGAAAAGGGAACTGGCGCGGCGAGGGGAGGGGACTCCAGGCCAAGGAGGAGCCTGCTTTAGCTGTGGTCAGCATGGCCATTTCAAGCGTGAGTGCCCGCGGAGGGGCCAGTATGGAAATCAGCTCAGCAGGGGCGACCCTTTTAATCCAGACTACTGCAGAGACCAAGTGCACCAACCCCCTCGAGTGCAAGTCGGCCAATAAGAGCAGCTGTGACGGTGCCCCGGGGACGAAGGTTTGGAGGTTGCTGGGCTGTTTTCCCTGATGACTCTCGCGGGGACCCTTTTAAAAACCCCTGACCCTACAGTGACTGTCTTAATAGAAAACAGACCTTATCAGATGCTTGTTGATTCAGGAGCTACTTATTCCTTGCTCACAAGTGCTTCTCCCCAATGGATGTCGGATGTAGACCAATGTACAGTGGGTGTGGGGGGAAAACCTTTAACCCTTACTTTCACCCTTCCCTTACAGGTTACTTCTGAACACAAAATCCTCCAGCATCCTTTCCTTGTTTGTACTGATGCTCCAGTGTGCTTAATGGGGCGGGATCTTCTGTGTAAACTTGAGGCCCCCCTCACTTGCTCTCCGCAGGGGGTGGGGCTGTTGCTGGCTTTGTTAGAGGGAAAGGCAGACAGCAAGATATCAGAGGAGGGAGCTTCAGATTTGGATCCTTCCCTCCCGGAGGGTCTGTTAGACATTCCTGCGGCCCTGTAGGAGGGAACAGACAGATGTTGGGCTTTTAAAGTCTGCTACCCCGGTGAGAATCCAAGTGAAACCCAGCCTTAAGCCACCTTTGATCCTTCAGTATCCCTTGTCCCATGAGGCACAAGAAGGGATACAGCCTATCATTGAAGGCTTCATACAAGCAGGATTAGTAAAAGCATGGCACACCCCGTTCAACACCCCAATACTCCCGGTGAGAAAGCTTTGCAAATGGCCGGGGTATCCTGTAAAATGGCGTTTCGTTCAAGACCTTCATGCCATCAACTCCTATGTTGTTCCCCTGCATCTGGTGGTGCCAGATCCAGCTACTCTAGTGGCTCAGATACCCTGGGATGCCAAATATTTCACTGTTGTTGACTTTAAATCTGCTTTTTTCAGTATCCCTCTCCATCCGGACTTTCAACATCTTTTCGGGTTTACCTGGAAGGGACAGAGCTATGTGTGGACACGTCTACCTCAGGGGTTCAGGGACTCACCCACTTTATTTTCACAGATCCTCAAAGCAGATCTGGATGCTTTTTCTCCTTCTAATGGGTCCACCCTGCTTTTTTACGTGGATGATCTTCTCCTGGCACATTCTGATCAGTCATCCCTCCGAAAAGATGGCAAGCTCCTCTTCTGTTTCTCCTCGAGAGGGGCCATAAGGTGGATCCCGCTAAGATCCAATGGGCCTTACCTGAAGTTAGTACCTGGGTTTCATTCTGACACCAGATGGCCGCAAAATCGACCCCAAGCAAAGCCAGACCATCCAGGGATCCTTCCCATCTGCCTCCAAATAGTGAAGACGTGTGCTACATGCCAGGCCTTCAACCCCTCTTGCAAACAGCCTACCCTTCACGGGGGGTCACCCAGTGCCATCTGCGCCTTTCCAGTTTCTTCAAGTAGACTTTGCAGATTTCCCCTGGGCTGAGGGGAAACATCGCCTCCTAGTGTTTGTTTGCCACCTTACGTCCTGGATTGAAGCCTTCCCTACTTCCAACTGCACTGCGCTTACTGTGACCCGGTTCCTCCTTCGCGAAATAGTGCCTTGCTTTGGTGTCCCCTTACAGATTGACTCAGATCGTGGACCCCATTTTGTGTCTGCCGTGCTCAGGGCAGTAGAGACCGGTTTAGGGATCTCTCACTCCCTTCACACCCCTTACCACTCACAGTCTTCAGGGAAAGTTGAGCATAAGAACAGAGATTTGAAGTCTCTGATCGGCAAATTCTGCCAGGAGACCAAGCTCCGGTGGACTCAGGTACTCCCCATGGTTCTGTTTCATCTCCGCATCCGCCCTTGTAAGCCAACTGGTTTGCCTCCCTTTGAATTGTTGTATGGCCACCCGCCTAACAAGGGCTGCCCACTGTCCCGTGTTAATGTTTCACTCGTGGAGGGGGATCACATAACAGCGTCTCAGTTTCTGTCCTTACAGGCCCAGTTGCCCTCCCTGTGGAAAAAGGTGGCCCTGCATGCTACAGTGCCCCTGGAGGAACAAATCCACCCCTTCGCTCCAGGAGACTACATGTGGGCTCGTTGTTTCGCGAAAAAGACACTTGAGCCAGTGTGGGATGGTCCTTTCCAGGTCCTGTTGACAACCCAGATGGCAGCTTTCATGGACGGGAGGAAGTCATGGATTTACCACACCCACCTCAAGCCAACTGTCCTGCCTGCAGCCGAGCCTACGGTCCGACCCCTTCATCTGACCAGAACTCCTGACTCTCAGTGGACGGTGGCTCCGGACACTCTTCCTTTCCAACATGATTTACTGGCTGCTGCTTAGTTCCCTTTTCTTTGCCAGTCAGAACAGTCAGGCTTATGAGAGCAATGCACTTGTGCAGTTAGCAGTGAAATCCGCTTCTTTGCTGAATGTTTCTGACTGTTGGGTCTGTACTTTAATGCCTACTGACAGGGAATCCGGAGTGCCTTTGGTGCCCATGGCCCTCAATGATTCCCTGCTGACTGGGGGCCCCCGTCCATTTAATCAGCCCTGGGGAAGTAACGCTACCTAGGATAGAGACGACACTTCCCCTGCTCTTAGGGTGCTGGATGGGGGAGCCCCTTATTGTTTGCAGTGTAACGGCACAAAGCCTGTGGGACGTACGCGCGAGTGTGCAATCACCATCCTGGCACAAAGGGGGGTGGTTTAGATATAAAGTCACCCACACTGAGTGGCGCGAGCAAACCCCACTCAGATGGTATCTTTCCTCCTGGGACCAAACCGATGGGGGCAAGTGGTTTGGCCGGATAAGCAACACTGCACTCACCTGCCCGCCATTGGGCAAAATTTTTAACTGCTCTTGGGCCCCAGGAAAAGAGGGACATCCTGGTTGTCTCACTCACTTTGGGGGGATTATTCCGCCTTTTCGGACATTTATTCTGCCAAATGCAGAAGGCCCAGGCCCGCCCTACGGGGGCATCACTGGGTATGTGGGAACATGCCATATCATGCACTCCCAGAAAATTGGGCCGGTATCTGCTATGTAGCCATTCTAGCACCCCCATCACGATACACAAACAACTCACAGGCCATCTGAGCAATTATAGAGATGCAGAAACTGCCAGGGACTACTCCCAGAGATGGACCCCTCTCACATGGAATAGCATGTGGGGTTTTGCCTTCCTGGGACCAGCAGGCATTATCCATGTGGGTACCAGAGTCTTGAGACTTCAGGCCAAACTAGAAATTATGGCTAATGAGACAGCCGAGGCCCTGGGATACCTCGCCACTGAGCAAAAGATCCTGCACATCATGGCCTTGCAAAACCGCGTGGCCTTAGACATGGTCCTAGCCTCAAAGGGGGGTGTTTGTGGGCTAATTAACCAAACTTGTGTTTATATACCTGACAGCTCCACCCAGGTCCTTGACCGCACGGCCCATTTGCGTAAACTTGCCTGCACACCCCATGATGAAGTTTGGAGTGGATGGGTGTTGCAGGATACTTTCGGTGTCCTGTAGGAACGAGGCACACACACAGCTGTTGAATAGAAGTAGTGAGTTTATTGAAGGCAAAAGTGACACACCCGCAATGGGGGCTCCCTTCGTTGCTGCCACTGAGACGGGGAAAGCCTGACGCATCGGAGCAATGCTCGGGGTGAAGCCCACTGCGCATGGGCACACAGGCAGAGAAATAACAGGAACATTTGCATCTCACGCATACCTCATGAATAACTAATATCTTGTTTCTATCTTGTTAGTATTACACAATGCAAGCAGGTGTCTCATTATAAGGCGAGCAAACAGTGAGAACCAATTACTCCAGTATGTGAAATATGCGATAACAGGGCAAGAACTGATAACCATGGCTGAAAGTACCCTTTCCTTCCCAGGAGTGGAGGGGGGAAAATAAGCACCCTTTCCTTCCCAGAAATGGGAGGAGGGGGAATGAGCACCCTTTCCTTCCCAGGAGTGTGGGGGGGAATAAGCAACCCTTCCTTTCCTGGAGTCGAGGGTAAGAGCGCCTCTAGCACTCTACCGTAACAATGTCTTGCGCACCCTTACAATGGGATTCATGGTGGCAGTGGCTAACATATTGGTTGCCCAAACTAGCGTGGCTTAAACACTTAGTAGTAGGATTCCTTGTAATGAGCTTTCTTTTTCTTCTCACTTGTTGCTGTGTCTGTTTGGCCCCCCTTTTTGTTAACTGCTGCAAAACCTGCTTACAATCTCTCTCTCACTGCTCTAAGGATAAAAAGCTATACCGTAATGCTTTTGATATGCAGGCAATGCACAAAGCGGCCAGGGCACAATTCCCAGTGTTGGAGCGAGCCCATGTCTGATGGGCTGCTCCAAAGGGGGGAATGAGAGCCTTGAGAATCTGGCCGGCTGCCTGCGGAATCAGCAAGTGTATTTGCTGCTAAGATTTTCTCAGCCTTGAGATGTAATTCCTATCTAGCAAGATTAGAAGAGTTTAGAAAGTAGCTAATTGCAGTTGGAGCTGTGTCTCTGGCCTTCAAAGTTAGCCAGTAAAGAGTCCTTTGTAGTTGTTGGTGAGAAAATCACACATGCGCACTGTGTTTTTCTTTGTTTGCTCAAGCCTATATAACGCTTGGCTCACACTCAATAAATTGTCACTCCATCCAGCTTGGAATGTGGATATGACCCTTTGTACAAAGTGAGTGTTTTTCTTTCCTGGGGGGTTGCTGGTCTCATCGGCTCTGCATCCTGCTCGGACGGAAAGCCTTGGGAGGACAGCTCTGAGGCTTATGGTGTAGTAGGATGAGGTCCTGAAACATTAACCCTCGTATCAGAGGCCCACTATGAGGCCTAAGGCTGAGCTAAAGTAATGGTCAAGACTTCGCTAACATAAGCCAAAGTTAAGCTGTGAGGCAGAGGCAGACCCTGCTCACAGAAGCTGGCAAGGAAAGGACTGGTGTTGCAAAAATACACAAACCTAAGAGGTACCAGAACACTTGTACGTTCCATACAGATAACAAGGAACAGGCTGACCCATCCTAAAGACAGGGCCAAAAGGATAATATGATGGATAGAGTTGTTTTGCTCGAACCAACATGTACAAGGTGAGAGGCAGCACCTTGCTACATAGAGGGGATGCACCTCAATATGTCAGGAGTGATCTGTAACTTGTTTGTACGTGTGTATAAGAACACAGAGCTGGGGTGCTGTCTTTTTAGGGCCTACGGGGCAGTGGAGATTCCTGCCACTGACTGAGCCGGTCCATTGTCAGGAGACGTTAAACTTGGCCCAGGTGTCTTTGTACCTTACTAGAGTCTGGGGTCATTGGGGATCTCTCAGGGTCTGCTGTGTCAGCGATCTGCAGATCTGGGGCAGCACACAGAAGGAACATGCACACAGCTGACTGTTATCATCATCAAACAAGAGCAGAGCACCACACCGATAGCTACTGACAACAACTATTTTATTGAATACATATGAATGGAAAATCAAACCACAGTGACTGAATTTATTCTCCTGGGACTTTCCAGTGATCCACAGATGCAGATTTTTCTTCTTCCTGGTGCTTTTAGTGATTTACCTACTCACCTGGGGGAGTGAGGATCATGATGATTATGCTGGTGATAAGGGCTAATTCTTGCCTTTGCATCCTTATGTACTTCTTTCTTTTCCATTTATCCTTGGACAAAATCAGCTGTTCCTCAGCCATTATCCGAAGATGTCGATACATTTCTTGGCAGAGCACAAAACCATTTCTGTCACTAGCTGTATTACCCAGAAGTGACAAAGTGTCCTGTGGCATCTTAAAGACTACCTAAAGTATTAGAGCATAAGCTTTCGTGGGCTAATATCCACTTCGTCGGATGCAAGCATGCATCCAACGAAGTGGGTATTAGCCCACAAAAGCTTATGCTCTAATACTCTAGTTAGTCTTTAAGGTGCCACAGGACACTTTGTCACTTCTGCAACTCCAGACTAACACGGCTATCCCTCTGATTCTTGTATTACCCAAATGTTCTTCATTTTCTTGTCAGCTGGTCATGAACTTTTCATTCTCTCAGCCATGGCTTCTGATCACTGTGCTGCCAACTGTGATCCATTGCATTATGTGGAGACAACGAGCAAAGACATCTGTGTTCAGCTGGTGCATGGACCATGGGCTTCTTCCATGCCCTGCTTAATATTAATTTTGCCTTCAAGGTGCATTTCTGTGGGCCTAATTTGACTTTCATTTCAGCTGTGAATGCTCCTCCTCTTTTACAACTGTCCTGCTCTGTGACCTGCTCATGAAACTGAGCCCGCACACCCTGCCACAGCAGCCGGCCCCCACCCCAGGGTAGTGCCCCCAACCCCAGAGCACCTCTAATCCTACCAGCCTCTCCCCTCCCAGTGGGCGGCACAGCCCCGGCCCTCCTGCCTGGCCAGGCAGCCACGCAGCACCAGCCCGGCACTGGCCAAGAGCAGCCTGCTGTACACAGGTAGGAGAGGGCCTGGGGTTGAACAGGGGTGAGGCCACCCCTATCTTTTCAGAAAGGCAATGACTTCCCTTGCCTTCATTACCTGCCACCCGTGCCTCTAGTGGACTAATTTGGCTCTAGTCAAACTATAAAGTCCCTCCGGTCCACTCCTTTGCCTTTCCAGGGCAAACAAAAAGTCCACACAGAAAACAAAGCAGTTCCTTTCCCTGAGTAATACGTCCTTACCCTCTTGGTGAAAGACCATGAAGGGGACTTCACTGGAAGCTCCAGTCTAAGGATCCGAAATAAGCACAGATGCCAACTCTAACCTTAGTCCCACATCACACTGTGTTTCTCTTGCTCTCTTCCTTCTGCTTCGTCCTTCCCCAGGGTCCCAGGGGGCCCATCTGGGCTTTCCCAGCTCTCTTAATAGAGCCCACGCCAGGCCTGAAGTTATCACAGCTTCCTCCAACAAACACCAACACCCAGGCAAAAAGCTAGAAAAGCACAGTATCGACCTTTTTGTGATGTGGTGGGAGAAGTCCTGAGAATAGAGAATTTCTATAAACAATTGACGTGGATTTGGCACAGAGGTGCGACTTCCTCCTCCAGATCCATTCCAATACAAAAATCAGAAACTTATTCCAGTGTTATCTCACCCAAATTCTTCTGTTATCATCTGTGAATGCCGGAGGGAATTTCCTGCACATACAATAGAAGCACCCCGAGGTTCTGGAGAGGCTATAAGATTGAATATGGGGCAAAATTCCCCCTTGACCCTTTGATAGTTCTGCTGAGTTTGCCCATGTCGGACATTTTACCATTATAGAATTCTGGATTTTTGTCACCGCTATTGGTCTCATGGTGCAAGAGAAACAGAAAACTGGAAGGCAAACAATCCTCTGGATAACACTACACAGGTCAGAAGAACACAGGACATGGATCACAGACACAATTACATTTACTAGGTTTGTTTACTCAGAATGCAGAAATAGATACCACAAAATTCAAGGAGACTGGATAAAAATGGTCCGAAAACTACAATAGTGTAGAATTAGGTTTGCCCACATGCCTGTCCAGAATGTGGAAAGCGGCTAACCTGCAACCTCTGAAAATTAGGCAGAGTTACAGTAATGCAAATGGAAACTTCCAAAAATCAGGAAATTAAAGGTTAATGAACCTGCCATATCTGAAATAGAGCTACAGCAGGGTGGGCACATTTTTTGGCCTTAGGACCACATCCGGTACAGAAATTGTATGGAGAGCCGGGTAGGGAAGACTGGGGGAGGCTATGCCTCCCCAAACAGCAAGGTGTGCCCCTATCCAGCCCCCCAAAACCTCTACCCCCATCCAACCCGCTCTGTTCCCCGCCCCTGACTGCCCCCCAGGACTCCCACATCCTATCCAAACACCCTTGCTCTCTGCCCCCGACCATCCCCCCGGGATGCCCATCACCTATCCAGTCTCCCCTGCTCCTCACTGACTGCTATCCAACCCTCCCTACTCTCCCCACCTCATGTTACCTGTGGGGTGGGGGGAAGGAAGGTTCAGTCCTTTCCCTGTGCATTTCCCCTGCTCCTTTGGCTGCTCTCCTTGGCATTCAGGCAGGGCTCACTCCCTGTCTGGACTTGGCTGCTGGGGACAGGGGCCAAGCATGCTGTAGGTGGAGGGGGGCCCTGGCTTGCTCTGCCCCTGTCCCCAGCAGCAGAGCCCAGACCCCTCGACCGCCTCCTTGCAACTTCACACTGACAGCTGCAAGCGCAGTGGCATATCACATTTGCGGCACTTGTAGCGGCATTGGGAGCAGTGCATTATGGGCAGCTATCCCAGCATGCAAGTGGCTGCAACGTGTTTTCTAAATGGTGGGGGGAGTGTGACAGGGACTGTGTTGTTTGTATGTGGAGCCATGCGCAGCCCCGTTGGCCCGATTGGAGCTAGCCCCCCTGCAAATATAGAAGTCAAACTATACCTATGGTTTTCAGCCAGAAAATATTCAGTTCCAGAGACTTTTCAGCTGATATTTTAAAGGATTTAAATATATTTCAGGTTTTCCTTTTTGACAAAATGTTGCAAGTGTCTGCAGAAAAACAAAATGCAACCTGCTCCACTCATCGGTGACAGAAAGCAGCAGTGTTCTGAACTCAGCAGGGCTCGTAATGGGCTGTGTAGCTATTACTTCCTTATATATTTATCTAGCTAGAGATGTTTGTATCCCCTGGGGAATTCTCTACTACAGCGTGTTTTTCATCCATGCCCCTTGGCAAAGAGAGGAAGGAGCAGCTGGAAAAAAAAGCATCCCCAGCAATTCTAATTTAGTGAAAAATGCATTTTTTTGGGGTGGGGGGGATTTGAGGGGTGGGGGTTGGGTCAAATTTGGCATATAACTTTTGACCAGAACATAACTGATTTTGGGGGGGTGAGGAGAGATTAAAGAGTACATTGCAATATTCTGGAAATTAAACTTCATTTCTAATCAGCATTTTCCTTGTGAAACAATATTTTCATGTTGATGATGTCAATTTGAATCAACATTCAAATGTTTCATTCTACTCTAGCAATTCTATTTAGTTAGTTAGTTACTTAGTTAGTTTGGGTTGTCGCTTTTGATGGATAAACAAACCACCCAAATCCAATTTCAGAAATAAACAACACATTTTTTAAACAGATTCAAGTAAATGCCATGGGACTCGCTCTGTCAGGAGAAAGGAAAACTTTAAACCTTGGTCCTTGATTTTTAAAGCTCCCTTAGTCTCATTTGAAAATCTGAGCCTGGAATACCTGACCTCTACTACTTGAATGAAAGCAAGTCTCCTTTATCTACTAGTAGATCCCTTATTTATTTCTGGGTCTGGCTTGTAGAGGGAGACATAACATGGACCATTATATCACTTTTTGGCCATTTCAGTAGACTTTGCATCAGAAGCAAGCATAATGAATCCTAACGGAAATACACAGTGAAGTAAGTGGCATTTATAAAGAATAGCCAGCATAACCAAGAACAAATCATGCCAGACCAACCTAATCTCCTTCTTTCACAGGGTTACTGGGTTGGTGGATGGGGGAAGCCTTACACAGGATACATCTTGGTTTTAATAACGCTTTTGAAACTGTCCCACATGACATTCTCATGAGCAAAGTAGGGAAATGTGTTTTGATGAATTATTATAATGTGGATGCACAACTAGTTGAAAGAATGTACTCAAAGAGTAGTTATGAATGGCTTGCTCTGAAGTTGTGAGGGCGTATCTAGTGGGGTCCCTTAAGGGTCAGTCCTGAGTCTGGTACCATTCAACATTTTCATTAAAGATTTGGATAATGGAGTGAAGAGTGTGAATTCAAAATCTGCAGATGACAGAGGGGTTGCAAGAAATTTGGAGGACAGGAATAGAATTCAAAATGACCCCAAGAACTTGGAGAATTGGTCTGGATTCAAAAAGATGAAATTCAACAACGAAAAGTGAAAAGTACTTCACTTAGGAAGGAAAAAATAAATGCACAATTACAAAAAAGGAAAGTAGCTGGCTAAGTGATCCAATGCTGAAAAAGATCTGGGGGTGATAGTGGAACGCAAACTGAATCTGAGTCAATAGTGTGATGCAGTTGTGGAAATGGCTCATGTAGGAGGCTGGAAGACATTGTCATGGTGAATTGCTAGGGGCGCTCTCCCCCCCCCCGACTCCAGGGAAAGAAAGAGTATTACAGGTCACACTGCTGTTATTAGTTGCTGCTCTGTTATCACATACTTTGGATACCAGTGCTTTTTGGTTCTCATGGCCTGCTTGCCTTATGCACTACTAATGAGACACCTGCTTGCATTATGTAATACTAACAAGATAGAAATAAGGTATTAGTTATTCATGAGGTATGCATGAGATGCAAATGTTTCTGTTATTTCTCTGACTGTGTTCCCATGCGCGGTGGGCTTCACCCTGAGCATTGCTCCAGTGCACCGGGCTTTCCCCATCTCAGTGGCAGCAACGAAGGGAGCCCCCGTTGTGGTTGTGTCACTTTTGCCTTCAATAAACTCACCACTTTTATTCAATAGCTGTGTGTGTGCCTCGTTCCTATGGGACCCCGAGTACCCACAACACTCATATCATTCTCTAGTGTATTAGCAGGAGTGTCATATGTATCATATGGCATGGAAGAAAATTGCTCCAATCTATTTAGGCCTGGTGAGGCCTCAACTAGAGTATTATGTCCAATCCTGGGTGCCATACTTTCGGAAAGGGGTGGACAAATTGGAGAGCATCCAGGAGAAAGCAACAAAATAGACAGAAGGCTTTGAAAACCTGACCTATGAGGAAAGGATTAAAAAATTATATCTGGATATTTTTAGTCTTGACAAAAGAAGACTGAGGAGAGAGCTGGTAAGGGCTGTTATAAAGAGGACAGTGATCAGTTGTTCTCCATGTGATGGGCTTAACCTGCAGCAAGGGAGATTTAGGTTAGTAGGAGAAACCTTTCTAACTGGAATAATAATTTCTATGATCTGTTACCCTCTGCAAGGGGGGATCATTAATGCTTACCCAGCCCCAGTGCTGCTGTGGGGAAAGGGAGCTTAGCTGTGGTCCAACCCCTCACTACATTTAATGGAGTTTCAACATCGCTGGAGTCCACAGATCCTTTTGTGCCAACACAGGATGGGCCAATGTAGTGTTATGCTTCTTTCTGGGATCACCTGCCACGAGGCAGGTTCCAGGACAGTGTGCCTGGCACCCACCATACGAACAGGAATGATATTCACAAAAGGACTTCAGAATGGGGATGCTGAGTGTCCCCGGACATTACTTTTAGGGGCCTAGAAAACCGCTAGGAGTCTGGGATTTATGTAGCTGAGTTCAGTGCCTGCTGAAGCCGATCCACTGTGGTTAAATAATTCAATAGTCAGTGGAGAACTGGACACTCCTGCTTGCTCTCTCTGTGTCTGGCCCTTACAGAGCAGAGAGGGGATGTACCCTCTGTGTACTGCTCTAGGGAAACAGTCCCTGCTTAGCTATAGGCCTCTCTTTCCCTTAGACCATTTATCCTCTAGCAGGGTTGGAAAGGCTGTGCTCCAGTCAGGGCCCCAGAATGCTAGAAGCCTCTCAAATAAGAGGAGGCACATGCTCATTAGAAAATCCTCATTGCCTTCTCTGAGTTGCAGGCACAGAACCCTAAGGGTGAGGGAGATACTCTTGTTTCCCTACCTCACAGTGGTTTTTTTTAGAGATAAACTGTTAATATTAGTGAGGTGCGCAGATGTCATGGTGATGTGGGTCATGCAAGTACCTATAGTTTCATAGATTTTAAGGCTGAAAGGACCATTATGATCATCTGGATTGACCTCCTGTATAGCACAGGCCAGAAGACTGCCCCCAAATATTTCATACAACAGATCTTTTACTAAACATAAGTAAGAACAAAAACAAAATGATGTTGATTTTAAAATTGTCAGTGATGCAGGATACTTGGTAAATTGTTCCAGTTGTTAATTACTCTCACTGTAAAAAAAATATACTTTATTTCTAGGTGGGATAGCTAGCTAGGTAGGTAGATAGAACACTCAAGAATAATATAAAATCAGTTTTATTATGTGTAACACCCCACACATTTTGCAGAGAAGAAAAATACATAGAGCTGTATTAAATAATATGCAGAGCAGAGGGAAATAGACTAATTAATACAAGTTACTACGATATAAGTATATGCAAATAAGAAATACTATGAATAAACATTATTTTTTTGCTTTGTCTTGTCTAAACTACAGATCATGGGCTGGTATAGGTGTGCCAGCAGAGACACCTAGTGGAGACACAGCCTATGCCATCAAAAGGAGTTCTGCTGGCATAGCTACACCGCCTATCTGAATCACATAAGCTATGTGGTTCCCACAGTTGCCTCTACACCAGGGGTTACTATTCACATTAATCGAGCGTAAATTGAGAGTAACTCCTTTAGTGTGAGACCAGAATCACTGAGATGTGAAAGGGATGTGTTTTATTCGAATGATTCTCATAGGGGGCAAACTGACATACCTTCAGTTATGGCAATTTACTCCAGCTGAGATATCAGTGCAGTTTTATGAAGTGTTTTCTTTTTCATTTTTCTAAGCAACTTAAAATTGGTAGTGAGAATAAAGATGAAAAATTTGTATGTAATGAGACTAATTCTGATCATAGATAAAATTTTGAAAAGCATCTAAATGACTTGGGTGCTTATGTACCATTTTCAAAATGGACTGAGGGAGGGATAGCTCGGTGGTCCGAGCATTGGCCTGCTAAACCCAGGACTGTGAGCTCAATCCTAGAGAGGGGCGTTTAGGGATACGGAGCAAAAATCTGCTAGATGATTTAGGTTGGGGATTAGGTCCTACTTTGAGCAGGGGGTTGGACTAGATGATCTCCTGAGGTCCCTTCTAGCCCTGATATTCTATGAAAAGGCGGTATTCTTAGAAATCATTATTTTGACACTGGTTGAGTATAGATCTCATTCAAAGTTTCATATTGGAAAAAATCCTTTTTGGAGAAAATAGAATTTGTAATGAAAAAAAATCTGTTTTTGATAGAACATGCTGGGGTTTTCAGTTATTTGATGACACCTTCTCCCTAAAAGGGAAGGTTTTTTTCAGGGATGGGGGATTACAAATAAGAAAATAAATTCATATTCATCAATAATTGTCATGGAAAAAATCAATCAGAACCAAGTCAGAAGAGTCAGATTCTTTAGGTCCTACATATGCCTCATTGTTGTCCAGTGCAGATCTCTTGTGACTGCATTGACTTTTATGGTGTTTTATGGTCTGGATTAATTCTGACATAACTGAGCCTGGAAGTTGACCCTTCATATCCAGAATTTGATATTATATTAAATTTCTTGAACCTAAACTAAATGGAAACCAAAAGTCTCATTTTCCTCTCATTTATAAAGGTATGAATCAGTTGTAAACCAGTTGAATCAATGCAATTGCACTTGTGTGGAAGAGACAGCTGGGGGTTTTTTTCTTTCAGAATAACACAAAGGGACAGATCCCCAGCCGATATAAATTGTCCATAGATCCACTGGAGTCAATAAGCCAGATCCCTAGCTGAGCTCTATTGAATTAATTTTACTTCTATTGAGGATGTGATCCAGATATTTAATGTGCTTTCATTTAATAATTCAGCTGGACAAAAGAGTCAAGAATATTCTGTAAACCAGAGAACATAGGAGGTAGCTAGGAGTTGCCACATTGGCTCAGACCCCTGGTCCATCTAACCTGTATCCAGTCTCTGATTATGACCAGTACCAGATGATGGAAAGGAAGCTGTAAGAAACTTATGGAATAAAGATGTGGTGTAATCTGCTCTCCATGAAAGTCGCATCTTGATCTCTGACAGAATTTGGTTCAATTATGAGATGTTACTTTTTTTCCAAAATTCATATTTTTAGCATTAGCTATGAGAACTCTGGATATGTTAGTTATCCATATAATTGGCCAACCCCTCTTTGAATGCTCCTGCTTTGAACGTGTGAAGGAAAGGTAATTTCCACCTCTTATGTCAACTTTCCAAGGGACCCTAATCCATCTGTGAACTCACCACCCACTATTTGGCATTTGTATGTATCTTCCCCTGGAATTATCACATGGCAAATAGTGTTAGGATGTAAAAGTCTGTTGAGTGATTCGGGCCAGATCCTGCTTTCAGCTCCGAGGGTGGAAGTTTAAGCCAAAGGACTTTACTCTAGATTTTCACCAGCATAACAAAACAAAACAAAACAAAAAAATTGACCTAGGTATTTAAGGCCCTAATCTTGAAAACTCTTATACATAAATGTAAGTATGCTGCTAATGTAGAACTTCTTGCTTATGCATGTTTTCAGAACAGAGGCTCTAGTATCTGGTCTAAATGAGCATCCGTCCCTTACATCTTTTCAGAAGGACAGGAGAGAGTCTAGGGAACATAGAGTCATGGAATCAGGTCTTGTGGGTTTTGTTAGGAGTGGAGACGGATGTAGTAAGGTAGAGAGGGGGGGCTGGAAGTCAGGTGTCCTGGGTTCTTTTCTTGACCGTGGTACTGACCCATTGTATGGAATTGTCTGAGTCATATATCTTTTTTTAATTCGCCCCACTCTTCCTTCCTTGTAAAGAAGTCAGATACTGTGGTGATGGGGACTATATGAGAATCTAATATAGGTAGACAGATTTACAGAAGAAGAAATGGTAATTCTTTATGTTTTTTGTCCATTTTCCTCCTTAATTCCAAATTACTGTATGCTGCAAAATTTCTGCATCTTTATTCTTTCTCTTTCTTTTTTCTTAGCCCTGGTCTACACTGGGGAGGGGGGTGTCGAACTAAGATACGCAACTTTAGCTACGAGAATAGCATAGCTGAAGTCGACGTATCTTAGGTCGACTTACCTCGCGTCCTCACGGCGTGGGGTTTCTCCACCATCGACTCCGCTTCCGCCTCTTGTCTTGGTGGATTACAGGAGTCGAAGAGCGATTGGGGATCAGGGATTGATTTATCGTGTCTACACTAATATCTATATTAGTGGTCTGGACTTCACTGTACTTGCACATTATAAACGTGACCAAGTACCTAAGCTAACACTAATCCTTAGTTCTGTGATCAGATTCTCCTTATCTGGTAGGTCAAGGTCTAATCTAGAATTACCCCATTTTAGATGCAACAATTTTGAGTTAGGAAATTGTCCTCTATTTTGTTTAGAAATTCCAAAGGTATTTTATTACTCTCTGCATGAGACCTCCAATACATGTCATTCAGGCTGATGTTCCTCACGTGGTCATGCCATAGCATCACATTAGGAGCTCATGTTAACCCTTAGATCCTTTTCACATTCACCACTTCCAGCACTCACGTTCCCGAGATGGGTTTCAAAGCCTCCATCAAGATATTTGTATGAGTAGTAAAACTTCCCTAAACACAAAAAGGTGCCAAATCTTAACTCATTTTTAACTTAAATAGGAATTTTGTGCCTTAATATTTTATATGCTTCCTTTCTTTCTGATTACTCCAAGTCCTTTTCTTTTGCAGGCAGTGCCAAGTATATGAGAAGAGGTGGTCAACAGAACCACTGTGAGCGAGTTCCTTCTTCTGGGATTCTCTGATATCCGAGAACAACAGATTTTATACTCCCTGGTGTTCCTACTTATTTATCTAGCAGCTGTGATAGAGAACCTTCTTATCATTGCAGTTGTAGCTCTCGATAGCCACCTCCACATCCCCCATGTACTTCTTCCTTTTCAACCTAGCCTTCCTAGACCTGTGCTACATCTCTGTCACCATCCCCAAGATGTTTGCCAACTCCCTAGCCAACACCAGGTCCATCTCCTTCTTTGGATGCATCACCCAAGTCTTTCCGGTTATTTCACTTGCAGCCACAGAATGTGCCTTTCTCTGCATGATGGCCTATGATCGCTATGCTGCCATCTGTTTTCCTCTGCATTACGAGATGCTCATGAGCAGGGGCACCTGTGCCCGGATGGCAGCCGGCTCCTGGGTCAGTGGATTCCTATATTCAGTGCTTCACACAGGCAACACTACAAACCATGGTCCAGACTCATTGCTGGGTAAATCAATGGGGCTATGGCCAGCTGGGGGTCTGGCCCATTGCCCAGATCAGGGCAGGGAGAGAGCGACAGGCCCAGAGCGGCTCTGCAGAGCTCTGGGCTGTGGGGAGCTGGGCGAAGACCCCCGTGTGGATCAGTCTGTGGAGGGGTCATCGCGCTGCAGGGGAGATGGGACCCAGGGGCCGTGAGGACAATGAGGAGTGAAGCAGCTCATGGGAACAGCACAGGGGCTGGTGGCAGGGGCTGCTCCAGGCACCAGTGCAGCAAGGGCATGTCCGGGGGTCAAGCCGGGGGGGCAGGGCACCAGTCAGGCAGACCTTCCGCAGAAACGCCGCTGTTGCAGGATACCTGGTGTCCCATAGGAACGAAGCACAAACAGCTGTTAAATAGAAGTAGTGAGTTTATTGAAGGCAAAGTGACACACCCGCAGCGGGGACTCCGCTCGCTGCTGCCACTAAACAGGGACCCGACGCATTGGAGCAATGCACGGGGAAAAAGCCCACTGCGCGTGGGCACACAGGCAGAGAAATAACAGGAACATTTGCATCTCATGCATACCTCATGAATAACTAATACCTTGTTTCTGTCTTGTTAGTATCACAGAATACAAGCAGGTGTTTCATTTCAAGGCAAGCAAACTGTGAGAGCCAAGTCCTTTGGCATGGGAAGTATGCGATAACAGGGCAGGGACTGATAAGAATGGCCAAAAGTACCTTTTCCTTCCCAGGAGTGTGGGGGGGGGAATGAGCACCCTCCCCCCGGAGTGGAGGGGGGTGAGCACCCCTTCCTTTCCTGGAGTCGAGGATGAGAGCGCCCTAGCAGTCTACTGTCACAATGTCTTGCGCATCCTTACAGCCACCAAATCCGCGGGACCAGCGGATCCCCCGCAGACGTGCTGCCGAAGTCACCTGACCACCGCGCTTGGGAGGGCAAAACACATGGAGCCGCCCCTGGCTGGTGGAGACACAGGCTGGGATCCCAACCCCACTGGGCAGGTGTTTATGGTGCCACCAGCACCCGCTAGAGAGGAAAGGCCCCTTGCGCCATTCTGCCACCCAACTCCTGTGCCAGCCAGTCCCCCGTGCCGGGCACACTGGAGCTGGCAAGGTGATCAGAAGCTGAGTCCCAGATCTCAGCCTGGTAGAGCCCCCGTCTACTCCGTCCCTCCATGTCACTGTTCAGGAGTCAGACCCTCCTGTGCCCATCCCCCACTCACTGTATGCTCCTGCCCCTAACGCCCCATGTTTTTCTCTTGGCTTTTACAGCAAGATCACTGTCACATTGGGACAGTTAAACAACAGGAACGGAGACAACAGGAAATCCTCGTGCGCTGCCAGATCCCCCACCTGCAGTACGA
Source organism: Dermatemys mawii (assembly GCA_007922305.1). Classification (NCBI taxonomy): domain Eukaryota; kingdom Metazoa; phylum Chordata; order Testudines; family Dermatemydidae; genus Dermatemys; species Dermatemys mawii. Next base: position 718,137 of record ML677400.1, on the reverse strand, counting down.
CAAGACAATTAACAATGACATCATGCTTCTGCAGGTACCGCCGCCACCCCATCACTCCGCCCACAGTGACCTCACACTGCTGCAGGTACCACCCCCATCCCATCACCCCGCCCACAATGACCTCACACTGCTGCAGGCACCGCCCCCAGCCCATCACCCTGCCCACAATGACCTCACACTCCTTCATGGACCGCCCCCACCCCATCACCCCACCCCAAGTCACCTCACACTGCTGTAGGTACCGCCCCCATCCCATCACAATGCCCACAGTGACCTCACACTGCTGCAGGTACCACCCCCACCCGATTGCCCCACCCCCCAGTGACCTCCTGGATTTGCACCGGCTCTAATTTCCCTCTTCTTGAATAGGGACTTCTCTGCCCATCACCCATTCTGACCCTGGACCTTGTGTCCTTTCCTGTTTGTAGCTGGAGCACAAAGCCCGTCTGAATGGATACGTGAGTCTCATCACCCTGCCCGGGGTCTCTCAGCAAATACATCCAGGCACCGTGTGCAGCATTGCTGGCTGGGGCAGGATTAGCGCAGAACGTGAATTGTTCCCAGACACGCTCCGGGAGGCGGACGTGGTGGTGATGCTGGATGCTGCGTGTCTGAGGAATCCTGATGAGTCATACAGTAACTATAGCCCTTCCACCATGATGTGTGGGGGGGACTCAAAAGAGGGCAAAAGTTCTTTCAAGGTAAATCTCCTGCCTCTAATCTCCCTTGACAAACTTTTATTATTTCTGAGCCGGTTGGTGTTGCAGTCGGGTGGCAGAGCACGGGTCAGCGGTCAGTTCCTGCTGCGCTTGGTGCTGTACACGTGAATGGGAAAATAGCTGGTCTTCTCCCAGGGGAGACAGAGACCAGGTGTCTGCCAGGGACAGTTAGGTGTGATGCTGGGACTGGCTAGGCTTGTGGGAGTTGCTGCCGAGACCTGTTCATTAATTGCCGAGACTTGTTCATTAACTGCCTCCTATTTTGTTTCACAGGGTGACTCGGGGGGCGCGGGGGAGGGCCTGGTGCTCCAGGGAGCAGCCCAGGGCATTGTCTCTTGGGGATCAGAGAATGGGACCCCCCCCCAGCAGTGTACACGAGAGTCTCCACCTTCACCCCCTGGATACAGGTCACGATGAGGATGCCGCAGCCCTGAGCCCTGCTGGGAATCACTGCAGGGGAAGGAGCTGCCACGCTTCTGTGCTTTGCATTGGCCCAGATGTCGGGCCTGCTTTGCAGAGGGGCTGAGTCCCCCTAGGCTGATGTCTTCCCCCCACCCCCGACTTTGCTGCTCTCAGGCAGTGCCCAACCCACGAGCATCAAGGCAGTGAGCCCAGGGGCGTTAGGAGCCAGGTTCAAGACCATGTCCCATCGGCTGCCTTGGCAATCCCAATCCAGACCCCTAGGCTGCCTCTTGGCTGGTTTATTTCCCCTGGGGTAAAAGACATGAGCCAAGCCCTGGGGCAAAGCGGCACTTTGTAGCTCTCCCCTGTCAGCCAGTGGAGTAACCCTGTATGATAGATCCTCGTCATTACCTGACCTGCTAACTCCTGTTAAACTGCAGCGAGCCCTGTCCTCACTGGGCCTTATTTCCCCCGGGGTGGCCACCGCCCGTTCCAAAGACACCTGTTCCCAGGGCTGACAAGGAGAGCGGGAGTTTGTTAGTGAGAAGGGAAATTAGGAAATGATGCACTCAGCTGATTTCAGCTGAAATGACAGCTCTGAACATGCCCCTCTAACCTCCTCTGCCCTGCCCTCTCCTGCCACGCGGTCGGGTGCATTTCGCTCACTGCTTCTTAGCCAGTAATGAATAAAAATGAAGTTGCACAATGATGACGTGGTGTCTTCCTAGGAACTGAATGAATAGCCCCAGCCTCGGGCTCCCAGCTAATTGTTGTACCTAGCAGGGGTGACCAGGGTCTGGGGCCCGGTGGGGAACTCACCCCCCGGGTTTGATGAATTCATGATGGGTCTGCTAGAAAGACAAGGAAAATCACAAGGGAAAAAGCAAATCGCTGTGTGTGTTCTCAGCGCCCCTGACTCTGGTATCCCACCGCTGACACCTATGCCAGCTCCCTTCCCACAGGCGTGCACTTTGGGCCGACTGGAGGAGAAATCGGCGCCAGGATATTCTTAGTTTCCCTTGCATGTCGTTCCTCTTCACTCTGCGCCTGTCTGGGCACAGAAGGGTCATAAACAGCAGGCTGGCCGGTCCCCTCCATCAGGCATCTCAGCTCAGATGCCAAGGCCTGATCCCACCCCCACCACCCGACTGACCCTAATCCGGGCTATTCAGGTAGGAGGCAAACTCCACTGCTGTTTGCAACAGCTCCCCTGCAAAGAAAATGCCTCACACACCTAGCCCAGCGCAGCAGGGATCCACGGGCCGGACGCGGCTCTGCTGTTCTGGGAACAGACGTCTCTGACTGGGACAGGGCACCATCTGCTGATGTCTATTAGTGTCATCTCATTGTTCCCCTGGTTCTTCCCCATCAGCCTGTTGTAGTCACTTGTTTTCTCCTGTCCTATACTAAGACTGTGAGGAACTGGGGACAGGGGCCGCCGCTGTGTTTTGTGTTTGTACAGCACCTGGCGCGGTGGGGTCCTGGGTCATAGCTGGGAGTCCACCTAGGCGCTACTATAATACACCTAACAAGTACCGTACAGTGGCAATGGCATCCTTTGCCATGACTGGGTCTTCTGGATGCTACCGTAATACACCTAATAAACACTGCACAGCGCCCAGCCCAATGCAGCCCCAGTAATCTGACAGCCCTGGACATGCTGAGTGTCTCCAGTTGGACGCCAGGAAACCAGAGTCACCCCAGGGTCCCAGCTCAAGCTGCTATCAGATCTGTGGGTGTCACAGCACCGAGCAGCGCGGTAAATGCTGACAAAGCCAGGGACAGGTGCAGGCAGCGAGCTGAGGCCCATGGGGAGCTGGGCCCAGTCACACACCCGTGGTGAGAATCCAGCTGAGGCAGCATTCTCCATCCCAGCCCCAGGGACGCGGACACCTCCCCAGATCCGGGACTGCATCCTGGAGACCTGGGGCTCCACAAGGGATCGAGGAGGGCTCACAGTGCACAAGGAAAGCCAGGAACTCCCCATGCCCCCCTGGGACAGACCTGGCCAGAGCCTGGGCTGTAAACACAGGGGCAAAGAAGCAGGGAAGGGATTTTGCCTCTCTGTGCGGCATTGGTGAGACTGATACCAGCTCCATGGTGGGGGACAGACTGGCTCCGGGGGGCGGGAGGGGGATGGACTTGGGGTCTTTCCCTATCGTGTGGGGGGTAGCTCTGATATAGCCTCATGGCAGGGGTTTGGTTCAGGGGTGCAGAATGGGACATGGGGCGTTTCCCCTCTAGGGTATCTTTGTGCTGCTGTCACTGTTCCAAGCACAAATTTCTGCTCTTCCCCAGCTCTTCTGTTGACATGGGCTGTGGGTAACACTGATCGGTATCAGTGCTGGGTGAGAAAACACACCCCTGTCCCCCTGTGTGTGAGGTCGAGGGGGTGGCTCTGATCACCCTGATACCAGTGCCCCACCCCAGACTTTGTGTACCTGACACCCAAAGTGAATTTATCAATGCCCTAGGGATTCTTGACACATGGATCTTGATGTTCTTTCATCTGATACCCTGGCCTACACAACCCAATCCAACTCTACTCCAAACTCAACCCCCCCAACGCAACACAACCACAAACACAAACCCCACCATACACAAACCTACCAACCTGGCACTAAACTCACCCCGCAACACAACCCTATCCAACTCTATCAAACTTAACCCCTGTCCTGTAAAACTCTCTCCAACTCCAACTCTCCCAAAACTTTACCAATTCTACCAAATCTCTACTAAATTTAATCCCTGTCCTATCCAGCTCTACCCAAGAAACCCCCTGTCCTACTAAACTCTACCCAAACTCATCCCTACCCACATCCAACCAATTCAAACCCTACTCAACTCAAATCAAACTACCAAGTGCTACCCAAACAAAAACAAAAACAAAAAACAAACAAACGAAAAAGGAAACACTTTGAAAACATTTTGGTGAAATTGCCAAAGTTAAAAAAAGGCCATTTTTACACAAAACATATTTCTTTCCAAATATTTAAACCATCTCAACTCTCAAGCAATCACATCTGTAGATCAAAAGTCCGGCTAGAGAAGGGCAAGAAGTAATTGTGGTTATTCCTAGTCCCAGGGTGATTATGTTGGCCCCTGGACATGTAAAGGAGTGGCCAAAGGAATCGCTTCATATGCTGATGGGAATTTCTACCACCCAAGCGTGTTCACAAGACTCTCCATCTTCATCCCCGGGATCCAGGACGTTCTGCAGAAACAGCACTAAAGTAGACACCTGTTTTCCTGGTGCTTTGGTTGGCTAGAGCAGCCATGGGCTCACTAGGCTTTGCATGTAAAATGCAGATTATCTTCATTACCATTAGAAAAATGCTATGAATTGATTGGTGTCAAAATGGATTGGGGGTGGGGGAATCAGCCCGTAGATGTTGAGATAAAACCCCTGAGTGTCTCGGGAGTTTTTGGACTCTCCTATGGGATTCTACAGCAGAGATCAGAGTCTCTCTGTTAAACCCTTAAGGATGGTGCAAAAAAAGACAACAAAAAAACCATGGAAAGGCTGGTATTGGAGTCAGCGCCCCCTAGAGGAAAACGACCCTATGTCCTATTCTTCACCCCCCTCTCAAGCCAGCCAGTCCCCCTGTCCTGGAGTCAGATCAGGGACGGTACCCTTGTCCCTCTCCCCCATGAGCCATCAAGTCCCCGCTTCCTGAGGTCTGAATGGAGCTGGTACCCTCTCCAGGGGGCAAGTCCCGTATCTGACCTTTTCTATTCCTACTGATCCTGCTGGGGACCATCATTCTGCCCTGTGCACGAACCCTTCACAATGGTTCCTTGACACTCCTGAGTAAGCCCTCGTGAGACTCTTCTTTCCACCCGGCACATGCCACTTGTGGTGCAATAAAACACTTGATGCGGCAGCCTCCATATGTGTGTCTTGATTACTGTCTCCATCTCACTGTGACTGCTCTGCCTGGTGTTCACCCCACATCTGCACCTCATGGCCCCTGAATGCTGGACAGAAGATTTGTTGCTACCCTGTCCTCTGTCTCCTAGAGATACCGACCCAGCCAAAATTCACCGGTTGTGGCAACAGTGCCCACTACTGTCCCAACGGGTGTACAGCTCAGCAATTGTTGCACTTGATATATATTGTTTTGACATACACAGCTTTGTTGTAGCCATGTGGGTCCCAGGATATGGCAGAGACAGGGTGGGTGAGGTGATTAACCATTGGAACGACTAGCCAAGAATCATGGTTGATTCTAAATCACTGGCAATTTTAATATGAAGACTGGATTTTTTTTCTAAATGATTTGCTCTGGGAATAATTGTGGGGCAGTTTTCTGGGCAGTGTTGCATAGGAGGTCAGAGTATATGATCACTATGGTCCCTCCAGGTCTTGCAGTCTATTAATTTAGGTGTGGGAATGGAAGGACGGATGGATATGTGTGGGGATCGATGGAGATACAGATGGCTGGCATGGCTGGCTGGCTGGCTAGGTGGGGATGGATAGATGGATGGATGGATGGAGGGACAGATAGATGGAGAGAGAGATGGAAGGACGGATGGATGGGAAGATGGATGGACGGACGGAGGGACCAATGGATGGACGGGTGGATGGGTGACGGGCTGGATCACAGAAACCCCTTCGGGGCTGCCAACTGATGTGTCAAGACTGTTTCTGCCTCTGCCTTCCCTGCGAGCTTGGGACTTCAGAACCTTGCCTGGTTGTGCCAGACACGTTTGCTGGCCACAAACATAGACCCAGGTCTGAACCACATCCCACAAATTGGAGGCTTAACTGAAAGCAGTTTAAAAGAGTTCTTGTCTTTAACACTCAGATGCTCAAAACCCAATGGGGTCCAAACCCCAAATAAATCCATTTTACCCTGTTTTTATGCTTAATTCCTGTAAGTGGGTTTTTTAAATCTAGCTATAGCTTGAGTTTTCAAATGCATTTTCTGTCTTTTTGCTTTTAATTATATTTACCTTTTTTAAGAACAGAACTGGATTTTATGTCCTAAGAGGTTTATGCACATGTTGTTTAATTAGCAGGTGGCAACATCTGGTTTCCTTTGTTTTCTTTCTCAGCTCTTTCCCGGAGCAGGGGTGAAAGGACTTGAGGGTGCCCCACAGGAAGGAATTCCCAAGTCCACCTTCTGTGTTCTCAAAGGGGTTTCTACACTTGGGCGATGGAAGCATCTACCCATCTAAGATCAGAGAAAAGTTGGAGTTTAATACAAGCCTGGAGTGGACAGTATTAATTTTTAAAATCCTTATGGGCCCCCACTTCTTGCACTCAGAGTGCCAAAATGGGAAACGAGCCTTAACCAATGGAGATTCCACAACCTCCCTAGGCAATTATTCCAGTGCTTAACCACTCTGACAGGAATATTTTCCTAATGTCCAACCTAAATCTCCCTTGCTTCCTGTCCTCAGCAGTAAAGGAGACCAATTTATCACCCTCCGATTCATAATAATCTTTTAGGTATTTGAAGACTTCAATCTTCCCTCTTAGGTCATGTGTTTAGTCCTTTAATCATTTTTGTTGCTCTCCTCTGGACTTTCTACAATTTCTCCACATCTTTCCTGAAGTGTGGGGCCCTCAGCTGGACGCAACATTCCAGTTACAGCCTAATCAGTGCTGAGTAGAGCAGAAGAATGATTTCTCGTGTCTTGCTTACAACACTCCTGCTAATACCTCCCAGAATGACATTTGCTTGTTTTGCAACAGGATTACATTGCTGACTCATATTTAATTTGTTGTCCACTTTGACCGCAGATACCCTTCTGCAGAACTCCTTCCCAGGGGGTCATTTCCCATTTCCTATGTGTGCAACAACTTGCTCCTTCTTAAGTACAAATATTTGCATTTGTTCTTATTGAACTGTGCCTGTTTATTTCAGACAATCTCCGCAGTTTGTCAAGGATTTGAATTCTAATCCTGTCCTCAAAAGCTTGCAACTTCTCCCAGCTTGGTATCATCTGCAAACTTGATCAGTGTAATGGCATGATCTAAATCATTGATGAAGTTTGGAATAGAACCTGACCCAGGGCAGATCCCTTTGGGACACCATTCGATGTGTCCTTCCTGTGTGGCTGTGAACTACTGATAACAACTCTCTGGGAACGGTTTACCAAGCAGTTGTGCGCCCACCTTATAGTAGCTACATTTCCCTAGTTTGTTTATGAGGTCATATGAGACAGTATCAAAAACTTCATTAAACTAGAGATAAAACACATCTACTGCTCCCTACCTATCAGCTAGGTTTGTTACTCCATCAAAGGGTACTAGGTTGGTTAGACATTATTTGTTCTTGACAAATCCATGTTAACTCCTACTTATCACCTTCTTTTCTTTTAGGGACTTACAATCATAGAAGTCATAGAAGACTCATAGAAGATCAGGGCTGGAAGAGACTTCAGGAGGTATCTAGTCCAACCTCCTGCTCAAAGCAGGACCAATCCCAACTAAATCATCCCAGCCAGGGCTTTGTCAAGTCGGGTCTTGAAAAGTATGGAGAGCTGAGTGTTGAATTATTTGCTCCATCCTCTTTCCAGGTACCAAAATATAGAGATCTGGTCTATAATTCCCTGGATTGCCCTTACTTCCCTTTTTACAGAAAGGCCTTCTCTTTGCCCTTTTCCAGCCTTCTAGGATCTTTCCCGTTGTCCATGGGATCTCTTTAGATAGATAGATAGATAGATAGATAGATAGATAGATAGATAGATAGATAGATAGATAGATAGATAGATCTTGGCCTGCAAGCTCCATTAGATGGTAATCATCTGTGGCAAGTCCACTGTGACTTCAAAAGACCTCTTAAGTGGCCTGTTTCTGAGACCCCAGTCCACCTTTGGGGACTCAGCATAATTTAAGATCTGGCCCTACGGTTTCTCTTAGAGCAAGAGGTTGCTGAGGGATTTTAATCCTGCCTTTGGCATCTCCGGGGTGCCCCAAACCGAAACTCAAAAGAACCAAGATCCTTCCTAAAGCATCTTCTCTCCCATCCCAACTAGTGTGGAATTCTCCAACCAAACGTTCTTTCCACCCGATAACCCCCCGCCCTCCATAACTCCCAGTGTGAGTCTGTGGCACAAGAAGCTAGTGCCCTCCTTGGCCGTGTGAACAGGGCCGTGGTGAGCAGGAGTGGGGAGGGGTGTTTCCTGGGGGATCCTGGGATTCTGCGCCCAGTTCTGGGGTGTGCATTTTAAAAGGGCCAGTGGCAAACTGGAGACGGGGCAGGACGGGCCAGGCAAATGACTGGAAGCTGGCAGAAATGCCTGGCAGGGAAAGACTGAACGTGCTCGCTCTGTTTGGCCTCTCCACACTCACGGGGGAGAGGCCCAGCGGTCGGGGTACAAGGACCTTCGCAGGGACACAAAGCCAGGTGCTGGGGGCTCTTCAATCCAGCGGGAAAAGGCAGAGCAAGAGCCAAGTGGAGACACTGAAGCCTGACCAAATCCAGCTGGGAATGGAGGCCCCAGTGTGGGACAGGGAGGGGGATTCACCAGGGACCCAGCTCCCCAGAGCAGCAGGGTTCCTCCATCTCCGGGTGGCGTCAGCCCCAGCCTGGCTGCCTTGCTGGGACAGGGGTTCACAGAACACCAATGATCCAGCTCTGTCCAGGGGGTCTGAGGGAGGATCTCTGGCCACGGTCACTCAAGGGAGCACGAACATCTATGGATCCAGGTATCCAGGGCAGAACAGAGCAGGGGGGAATCTGCCCTCTGCAGCCGGGAGGCCTCAGCGCTGGCTCCGTCCCAGCCAGGGGCCGGAAGGAGGCACCGTTATCCACGACCACAACCAACGGCAGGGAGGACACCAGTGCAGGAAGGAACCCCCCCCCGCGCCCGATGCGGGCGTTTCCTCTCCAGGGATCTCCACCCCTGACACATCGCTGCTGGGGAATTTCCTAGTAATCGAGTGCGTGGCCCTGCACTTCCCAGGGTCGCCTGTCCACCGCCCACCCAATATAAACCCTGGGGCTGAGACAGACCCACCAGTCCTTCCAGTGGATTTGTACCAAGGATGCTGCTGCTGCTACTGCTCACCACGGCCTTTCTCCCACTGGCCGCGGACTTTATCCCGCCCTCGAGGCTTCATGTGGGTGAGTAGAGTGGAGCGGGGGTTGATTCCCAGCCCTGGGGGGCTCCCAGTGGGAGTGGAGCTGAGCAAATCACTGAGGTTTTGGCTCAGGGGCTGAAATATAAAATCTGGGGAGAAATTGGGTTCAACCCCAAAATGATTTTATTTGGTTTTTCTCACCGTAAAAGTTGATCCAGAACCAACTTTTTTTTTTCTTTTTCATTTGCTTTCAGGGGCTTATGTCAATCCCAGTAAAATTTTGGGGGGAGGGGGAGGCTGTTTTATTTGATGTCAGGTTGCTTTAGGATTTTTTTTTCCCCCACTGTTTTAAAAAACGATTCAGTCCATTTCTCAGCGAAACAACATTTCAACACAAAGAGGTGGGCTGTTCTGTTTCCCAGTGCCCAGAACTAAAATTGCTTACATTTTCCAGAAAAACATTCCTTAATAAAGGAATCCTCAGAATTCACCAGGTTCTTTTGATGCCCCAATGTTGCTTTTTTTTGGCAAATTTGCCAATTGCTTAGAAACATTTGCCCGGTTCCAGTGGGGAGATCAGGACCCATGGGTACTGCAGCCCACACCAGGAGCGGGGGTTAGAATTATCCGTCAGGTTCAGGCAGGTGTCAGGAGAGGGGTCAATGGGGCTAGGGAGTGCTAGGGAATCCCTGGCCTAGTTCTCTGAGTGCAGAGATGGCCAGAGGGTGGGTCCACAGACAGATGAATGGATGGCTGTGTATGGGATAAGGGATGGATGGATGGATCCATGGAGTAAGGGATGGATGGATGGATGGATGGACAGGTCCACATGGGAACATGTGGATTACAGTGGATACATGTATGAGTAGAGACCAGGCTGGGGGGATGATCCAGGGGGAGGACAGGATGTGGGGGGCAAAGGGCTGATCCAGGCCAGTGGGGGGTGGGATTGATGGATTAGGGTCCGGGTTGCACCGGGCTCTTAATCCCACTCTCCAGACTCCCTTCTGAACCCCTCCCTGTCTCTCTCCAGACAGGGTCATCGGGGGCCAAGAAGCCCCCCTTGGCTCCAGACCCTACATGGCCCACCTGCAAATCGGGCCAAAGGGAAGCTGCAGTGGGTTCCTGATCCGGGACGACGTGGTGGTGACGGCAGCTCATTGTAACTGCAACCTGGGGTAAGAAATGCGCCATCCCCCACCCCTGAGCCAGCCAGTCTCTGCCCGAAGCCTGCTAGTCCTAGTTTTGGGGGAAAGGGCACTAGCTTAAAGCATCAAAAGCAGTCGCCTCAAGTTATCGCTGGAGGTTGTCGTAGGACGTTGATTGGGACCAGCAACAGAGAAACAGGCACTAACCTGGCTTAGTTTAAATCCAACTTATGGTTCCTGGAGGTCTCTCTAGGCCACGAGCAGGGGAACGGCCAGATACTGAGATTAAAGAAAGATGAAGACATTCAATCTCTTTCATGAAGTCTCGTCTCTACTTCTAATGTCCTGCTCACCCTGGAGGAGGGAAGGGTCTGTGCAGAGGGGCTGGGCCAAGCGTCGGGGGACCCGTCTAGACTTCAACATCTCCTCTGCTGCACTCAGCAAGCTCTTTCATCCCACATACTGACCTCTCTCTCCAGGATCATTTGCAGATCTGGTCTTCTTCCTATTTTCATCCATACCCAGTAGATGGGGACAGTGCATAAAATATTGTTTCGTCCTTTTCGTATTTGTATGTTTCATTCATTCCAGACACCTTATTTCTGTGTCAGCCCAGCCTAGACATCTGGGATTCCCTCACTTTAAGAAATTTCTTTTAATATTTCAAAGTTACATCCAGGTAAGGTCCTTAGACCTTCTCATGGGTATTTCCCTTCTTCTGCCACATGCAGTTCAATGATTCAAAGATTTCAAGATCACTGAGATCATCTTGTGCGACCTCCTGTATCACACAGGCCAGAGAAGGTCTTTCAAATAATTCCTTTGGATCTACAGTAGTTCTTTGAAAAATCCAACCTTATTTAAAAATTGTCAGTGATGGAGACTCTACAATGACCTTTGGTAAATTCTCCCAATTGTTAGTTACAGTCCCTGTTAAAACTCATACCGAGAAACCGTCATTGAGAAAGAAAAACAAACGGGATCCTTCATAGTCCCTCTGAATAAGTAACCAACTGATCTTGAGTTTCTCAGGTTAAGGCAGGGTTCCCAATCGTTTGACCATTCCCGTGGCTCTTCTCTGACCACTACAAAATTTATCAGCATCTTTATGTATCGTGGGCACAAGAACTGGACGATGGGTCACCCTGCATAGGAGAAGAGTCCGTTGGTCAGTCTTTTGGGGTCTCTTTAGCCAACCAGAGGGAGAAGGAGGACGTCCATCCACATATAGGTGCAAAGAGGGTTTCTGTGTTACTCAGTCGCACAACTATAGATAGAAATTTGCACAGGCCAGGTGCAGCGTTGGTGTCCCTATTAGAGGGTCTGTGACGGTCCGACCCCACTGTCCAATGGGCACTAATGCCCCATATTCTCCCCTTGGCTTTTCCAGTGACATCTTTGTCTACCTGGGAGTCCAAGACTTGACAAAGCCGGGACAGAACTGGCAACGGATCCGGGCCCGTCGCTGGATCCAGCACCCCGACTTCAACAATGAGAAATTTGACAATGACATCATGCTGATGCAGGTACCAGCCCCATCCCATCGCCTCACCCCCTGTGACTTCACACTGCTGCAGGTACCACCCCCATCCCATCGCCCCGCCCCCAGTGACCTCACAGTGCTGCAGGTACCACCCTCATCCCATCACCCCGCCCCCAGTGACCTCACACTGCTGCAGGTACCACCCCCATCCCATCAC